>CM077161.1:144904486-145088310 GCA_039583875.1 Platanthera guangdongensis | reverse complement strand
CATTCCAGGTTGATGGCCCGACAGAAATTTCTCAAGTGTAATGGGCGATGAGGGCGAGGTGTCCCGATCTGGCTTGCTTCCTTTGGCGAGCCCCGGGCTTGCGGCCTACTCGCCGATACCGAGCCGATTGGCGAGCCCGAACTCGCCCATGCAGAGCCCTCCAGCCGGCCTGCCTGATTATGCTGGGCTGAGCTTGCCGAGCCCGAGCTCGCCCTGACAGGACCCTTTCCTTTTGACTCCCTGCCATAGACTTTGGCCTGTACCTGATGACTTCCAGGCCGGCACCATCGAGTGACCTCCGGCCCTGCCAGCTAGGTGAGAGCCTGACAGTGGGATTTGCTCGAGGCCTGAGGATGACACCGAGTGACTTCCAGCCCTGCCGGCTAGGTGAGAGCCTGACAGCGGGATCTGCTCGGGGTCCGCTACTATCGCCATCGAGTGACTTCCAGCCCTGCCAGCTAGGTGAGAGCCTGACAGCGGGATCTATCGAGGCCAAGGATGACACCGAGTGACTCCAGCCCTGCCAGCTAGGTGAGAGCTGACAGCGGGATCTGCTCGGGGTCCACTACTACCACCATCGAGTGACTTCCAGCCCTGCCAGCTAGGTGAGAGCCTGACAGCGGGATCTGCTCGGGGCAAGGATGACACGAGGTGACTTCCAGCCCTGCCAGCTAGGTGAGAGCCTGACAGCGGGATCTGCTCGGGGTCCACTACTACCACCATCGAGTGACTTCCAGCCCTGCCAGCTAGGTGAGAGCCTGACAGCGGGATCTGCTCGCGGCCAAGGATGACACCGAGTGACTTCCAGCCCTGCCAGCTAGGTGAGAGCCTGACAGCGGGATCTGCTCGTGGTCCAAATAAATCACATTCCACCATGCAGGCTAGTTACAACAATATCAGAGAGCTTGAAGGAATTTATTATAATCAAAGTGTTGCTTACATGTTTCAGGGGAAAAATCGTTTGAGGTCGTCACCACTCCAGGTGAGATCAAGGTCTCGCCTTCTACATTTTGGAGTCGATAGCCCCTGACCCCAAGGCTACTTTTACAATGAATGGTCCCTCCAGCTGGGATTGAGCTTCCCTACGGATGCTGACCTCCCTGCCGCATCTACTTTTTCAGCACCAAGTCCCCTTCCACGAACTGCTTAACCTGACGTGTTTGTCAAAGTACTTGGCCATTCTTCTTTTTACCCCTCCTGCCGGATAGCGGAGAGGTCTCTTACCTCTTCCACCATGTCAAGGGAAAGCCTTAGTCCCTCCTCATTCTCTGCTGCCAATCCTCACGGCCTTCTTTTGTTGCCACGACTCGCGGTGTTTGGACTTCGAATTCAATGGGGAGCACGACCTCGCACCCGTGGGAGAGTTTGAAGGGGGTCTCTCCTGTAGCTGTGTTGGGGGTGGTCCTTAGGGCCAAAGAACCGCAGGGAGCTGCTCCACCCAGCTCCCTTCAGATTCTCCACTTTTTTCTTGAGGAGGTTGACGATGATCTTGTTTGCGGCCTCCACCTGCCCGTTACTCCTGGGGTGATGGACCGAGGCAAACCTGAGATCGATCCCAAGCTGTTCGCAGAAGCTGGTGAACTCGGCACTAGCGAACTGGGGCCCATTGTCTGTGATGATGGCCTGGGGCAGCCCATGGCGACAGATGATCTCCCCCCACACAAAGTTCCTGATCACCTGGGAGGTCACCTTGGCCAACGCTTTCACCTCCATCCACTTTGAGAAGTAGTCAAACATCACTAGGAGGAACCTTCTCTGGCCGCTGGCTTGGGGAAACGGCCCAACCAATCCATTCCCCAGATTGTGAATGGCCATGGGGCCGTGATACTACGGAGCCGTTGGGCCGGCTGCAGCTGGAGAGGGGCAAACAGTTGGCACTTGTGACATCTCCTTGCGAATTCTGCAGCGTCCCGGCCTAGGGTGGGCCAGAAATAACCTTGCCTGACTATCCTTCCTTCCAGGGTCCGACTCCGGAGTGACTCCCACATTCCCCGGAGTGGACCTCCTCCAAGATCCTTCGCGCTTCTCCCTCGGTTACGCAGCGGGCCAGCATCCCTGAGAGGGTCTTTCTGTACAGCTGCCCGTCCTGGAGGAGGTAGTATGCTGACTTGTGCCTCAGCTTCTTCTTGTCTACCCCTCGGATACTATCCTGTGGAGAGAAAAACAATCACTGGATCCATCCATGAAGGTTGCTGATCGACTTCCATGAGCTCTCCTTCTTCGATGGAGGGGCGAAACAGGTCGGTGATGGTGCCCCCCAACCGGGGACCATGCTTAGCCAATTGATCGGCTTGTTCATTCTCTTCCCTGGGCACGTGTCGGATGGTGAAAGTTTGAAAAGTGCCAATGACCCCCTTCACCTTGGCCAGGTACGATCGCAGGGTGGGCTCTTTGCCTCAAACTCCCGTTAATCTGGGAAGCCACTACCATGGAGTCGGTGAGGACCTCCACATCTGATACCCCAGCTCCCTGGCCAGGCGCAGCCCTGCTATCACGGCCTCGTACTCGGCCTGGTTGTTGGTAATGGGAAAGTGCACCACCACGTCTGCTCGATCGGGGTCCCTTGAGGGCTTTCTAGGATCACCCCTACTCCTAAGGAATGCCTTCCCGAGGCTCCATCCACTTTCACCTTCTAAGGAGCCGGGTGAGTGAGTTCTTCCTCCGCCACTTCAACCACGTAGTCGCTAGGAAGTCGGCCATCGCCTGAGCCTTGATCGAGAGCCGCGGAATGAAAGAGACGTCGAACTCGCTCAGCTCCACCGACCACTTAGCCAACCTGCCTGAATGCTCCACCCCCTCGAAGATGTTGCGGAGGGGATGGTCGGTCACCACTCGGATTGAGTGTGCCTGGAAGTAAGGTCGCAGTCTCCGAGCCGAGATGATTAGGCGAACCCAAGCTTCTCCAAGATCGGATACCGGAGCTCGGCCTTTCTCAGGACCGGCTGACATAATAGATAGGGAGTTATCTCTTTCTCTTTCCCGAACCAAGACGGAGCTCAGTGCCTCTGCCCCGACCCCGAGATATAAGAACAAATCCTCCCCCTCCTTCGGCCCTTGGAGCAGCGGAGCCTGTGTCAACTGCATCTTGAGGGCCTGAACGCCTCCTCGCATTCCTTGGTCCATTCGAACCTCTGACCCCCCCCCTCAGTGTTTTGAAGAAGGGGGAGCATTTCTCCCCTGCCCGAGAAAGGAAGCGACTCAGCCCTGCTAGCTTCCCTGTCAACCGTTGGACCTCCTTTGTATTCCGCGGGGACCCCAGCTCAAGGATAGCCTTGACCTTGTCTGGATTCGGCTCGACCCCCGCGGGGGTGAGGAGATGCCCCAAGAACTTTCCTCGGGGGCCCCGAAAACACACTTAAGGGGATTCAACCGCATTTTGTTACCTGCGCAGGGTGGCGAAAGTTCCTCCAGGTCCCGTAGGTGGGAGTCCACATCCCGGCTTTTGATCATGAGGTCGTCCACGTACACCTCCAAGTTCCTTCCCCTTTGCTCCTTGAAGACCATGTCCATCATTTTCTGGTAGGTAGCCCCAGCATTTTCAGCCCAAAGGGCATCATCTTGTAGCAGTAGCATCCATCCCCGGTGATGAATGAGACATCCTTGACGTCTGGGGGGTGCATCCTGATCTGATGGTAACCTGAAAAAGCATCCAAAAAAACTCATTACAGAAAAACCAACGGCTGAGTCAACCAGCGCGTCGATCCGAGGCAAGGGGTAACAATCCTTGGGACAAGCTTTATTAAGTAAGGAAAAGTCGATACACATCCTCCATCGGCCATCCCCTTTTTAACCATAACCACGTTGGAGACCCAGCCGGGGTATTGAATCTCAGACACGAAGCCTGCCTTGAGGAGTTTCGCCACCTCCTCCCGGATGGGTTCCGCCAGCTTGTCTGCCGTGGATCTTTTCTTCTGATGAACGGGGCGTGTTCCCGGGTCCAGGTTGAGGCGGTGGCAAGCCACATCCGCGTCAACCCCCGGCATCTCCGCGGCGTTCCAGGCGAAGATGTCCACGTTCTTCTGGATGCACTCCAGCATCCTGCCTCGGTCCTCCGGGGTCAGCCCTCCGCTGACGCGAACCTTCTCCATCCTTCCTCCCGGGTGAGCACCTCCCGCTCCACCACTTCTTCTGTGCCTCCAGCCTGGGCCGCTCCCCCCATCCTCTTGCGTCCCCTTCCTCCGGAACGGGGGCCTCTACCTCCATCTCTCCCCCCGGCTCCTACCCGGCCACCTCCTCCAGATCTCCTCCTGCCGCCTTCTCGCGCGATCCTCCACTCCCAGCTCTTCCCCTCCTGCTTTCTGCTCGACCTCTTCCATCCTCAGTCCCATCTCCTCGGCTCCCTCCTGCCAAGAGATGGTGTTCACCGCAGTGACATAGCACTCCGTGCCACCTTTGGGTCCCCCCTAACCCTGACATGCACCCCTCAGCGTTGAACTTCAAACACTGGTGGTAAGACGAGGGGACGCAGCGGAAGGCGCTGATGAGAGGCCTCCCGAAGATGGCGCTGTAGGCTGGGGGCGTCCACGATGACGAACTTGCAGTTTCGGGACTGCCCCCCCAAGGTGACATGGAGTCCAACTCCTCCCTCTACTTCCTCCTTTCTCCTGAAAAACCGAATAAGGGCCATCTGAGGCCAGCACCCTCTTTGCCTCCACCTTCATCGCGTCGAACGCCTTTTTGAAGACGACGTTGACGGAGCTCCCGTTGTCCACGAGGATCCGAGAGACGGTGAAGTTCTCAATGGCCGCCTTGATGACCAGCGCATCACAGAACGGATCCTCGTGGTCTGGTAGATCACTCCTGGAGAAGGTGATCCTCTCCTCTGGCGGCGGGGTTTGGGATGTAGAGGCGACGCTCCGCCGGTACATGGTGTGGAGGCTTGCCTTGCGGGAGGCCTCGATCCCCACTCCCCCGTGGATCAACCCGATCCCTCCTCGGGTCCCCACATCCCACCCGGTCTTCGTACCGATCCTCCTCCGCCCGAGGCAGGACCTCCTCAATTCTCACTTCCTGCCGCCCCTGCTGCTGCTGCTGCTGTTCCCTATTCCCTCTTATCTCGAGGAACTCCGGACAGGTGGCCGTGGCGTGCCCTTTCCTGGTGGAAGTCGCAATAGGGCAGCTCCACCCTGACTTTCTTCTTCTCCTTCTCCATGCTCCCCTCCTTGCTCCCAGGGCTATGGCCATGGCCTCCTCTTGATCGGGGAGCCGGGGCCTCTGGCCCTGCCTCCAGCCCGGGGGGTGGAACTGGTCTTGCCTCCTCTGGTAGTGTCTTCCGAAGTTCCCCCTCTGCGGGCCCCTGGCCCTGCCACTCGGGCCTCCATCCCAGCCGCCGGTCGGGCTCCTGGCGCCCCCATCTCGGTTGCTGCTACCCTTGGAGCTGCCTCTGCTCCCTCTGCCTGGGCTCCCTCTTCTCTCTTCCTGTGCCTTTCCTCCTCTCGATTCTTTCTCCTCCTCTGTGGCCCACCTGGCCAGTTTTCTTGCAAATTTTGGGTTCGACGCCTCCCTGTCGACCTCTCTCGCCGCCCTCTCCATCAACTCCTCGTAGGAGAGGGGGGGAACTCTCTTCAGCTCCATCCGGAAGAGAAACCCTGCTGCAGGCCCAGGGTAAAGCCATCATCAGACTATGGCCTGGCATCTCCTGGACTTGAGTAACTCCTCCTGGAATCGGTCCACATAGCTTCCCAACGTCTCGTTCACCCCTGCTTAATGTGAAACAAAGACTCGGACTCCTTCTTCCTCTTCTTCGAAGTGGTGAATCTCAGCATGAATCCTCGGCGCAGGTCCTCGAAGCAGTAGATGGAGCTGGCCGGTAGCTGGTGGAACCACTCCCTTGCCTTCTCCCGGAGGGTGATGGCGAAGAGCCGGCACTTGAATCCGTCCGACATCTGACGGATGGAGACCACGTCCTCGAACCATTGGACATGTTGTACTGGAGCTGAAGATACCAGCTCGCTGAAAGGGCTCCCTCCCCCCACTGGGCGAGCTGGCGAGTCTCGCGAGCCCAGCTCGCCGAAGCGACCTCGGCCTGCCGAGCGGGGAAGAGCTCGCGCCCGGGGAGCTCGCACCCTCGGCCTTCCTCGGCCACTTCCTTCCCAGCTCGCCTGCCGGGAGCGTCCTCGCCCAATGAGGGGGCGGCCGCAATCTGGTTTGCCGGAGTCGAGCACTCGGCCCGCGTGCCGAGTGTGAACTTGACCAGATTCAGCACCTCGTTTCTGAAGTCTTCGAACATTCCCACCGTTGCGAGAGGCGGGGGGGGGGGGGGGGGGGCGAGCTCGGCCTGTCGGATCCTTGTCCCGTCATCGAGCTCACGAAAACTTTTCTGCGCTGACCACTGTCCACGCTCACCGCACCAAAATGTTGAAACCGAAACTCGGCTTCCTGTGGAGCTCGCCCTTGGGGAAGGGGTGGTCGCGCGCCTACTTTGTTCCTGCAAGAAAAACGACGAAAGCAAGGAGAAACCGACCCAAGGGCTCAGCAGGGAGGTCCCACCACAAACCCGGAAGATCTCAGAGCGCTTCCCCTCCTTAGCCTGAAGCCGAGCTAAGGTACCCTCAGAAAGCACTTAGAGATTTTGGGGAGAGGAGCACAGGGAGAACCTGCTTCTGGGGTACCCCTTGGGTCCTATTTATAGCTTTGAAATCCGGACTGCCAATACCGCAATAACTGACCTGAAATTACCAGAAAACCCTCGTTTGGGTCTGCCAACAGCCAAACTCCGCTATTTTGAAGGGCTATGGGCAGACCAGCAGGGGTAAAACAGTAAAAAGTACCTCTGACCCCCAGGCGAGCTGGGACCCCTGGCCACCTCGGCATGTCTCGCTCGCCCGCTGACGCTGAGCTCCACTGCGAGGGCGCGAGCTGTAGCCCGCTTGGCTGCTGTTCCCGATCTCTGGCCGACGGATACCGAGCTAAGCCTTGCCCCTGTCGCTGCCGAGCTCGCCTGCTGTTGCCGAGCTCCCCTGCGACCTTGCTCGCCGGACACGGGGTTGTACACTCCCCTTACATGTGTACTCCCCCTAATTGAAGCATAATGAACTTTTCCGTGGTTAATATAAGGATTATGAGTGTATATGAAAATTCTCAAAAACTATAAGTGTATATGAATGATTTCCTTTGAAAATTCTCCCCCTTTGGCATTGTCAAAAGATAGATTAGAGTGGGGCGGAAGCTAAAAAAGGAAAAAACAAAAGAGAAACTCTAGATAGGGCAGGTGAACAATGTATAGTAAAGAAAGAAATGAGTAAACACTAACATTGGCAATGTTCAGCCAGCTATATCACAAATACATACATTAGTGAATAATATTTTTGTAAAAAGTTTTCAGTCCAATTCTCATAAGAATACTTTAGAGAGGATAATGTTGTGTACACGTGATATGGTGTCGGAAACACTTATGCAGACTCTTACAAATACATGAACACGGGGAATGTTAAAAAACAACATAACATAGAGTTGAATATGCTGAGCTATACTTGTACCCAAGAGTGCAGAGCACACAATACAAAAAATTATCCCGTTAAAGATTTTGCACAAGACACTTTACAATTCTTTCCAAGGTGCTCAACCTCACAATGTTTATTAAGACTTATCAGGAGGTTAAGTAGTGCTTGATAGAGGTTCCATGGCAGCCATTTATTATTTGTTTTTTTTTATTTTGTGTGAAACGTATCACCAAAGGTGTGCACTTTTGGACCATACAAATTTTTATCATTATGTTTTTTGTTTGGCTGAACAAAGGAGTGCGAATTCACTTGTGAGAGCAAAACAAGATAATTAAATATTAGTGGTGCACTGTACAAACTCAATAAGCATTAGTAGGAACATGCAACACTAGCGGTTATGGTAGAACATTCACAATTCGCACATGTAGTAAGGTGAATGCATATGAAGATTTGCACAACCGTGAGTGAAAGAACATTATCATAACTAAAAGATTTCTCATACTTAGAGGCATATGAAAACAATTTCATGAGTTTAAGAACACAAACACTTAAGTATGTAGAACGGATATAAGAATGTTGAACTATGAAACCAAGCTATTGGGAACTCAAAAAAACATACATTACACCATGCCTAAATTTGAGTAACGAAAAAACTTGGTGGAATAGTGAATTGTCACTATCGCCTGGCGATACCGGTATCGTTGATTGGTTATAGTGCGAAAAATATAAAATGGTGGCAATTAGGTCAAGCAAAGGCAAAAAATCTATCAGTTTTAACCTGAAGGCTGGTCGCGGAACTCGAATCGGACGACGATGAAAACGTAAGATCAAGGTAATGAACTTTGATTTTTTGCTTTCATGCTTTAGATTTTTGTGATTTAAGTATTTGTATAGTGGAGCATGGAACCCTAGATGAGAAATTTCCAAGTTTTGAAGCAAGATGGACCATGAGAAATTTTCTTTTGTGTTGTGAAAAATGTGCATATATTGAGGGATCTTAGTGTTTGCAACGTGTTTTGTTCAAAAAAAACTTTCAGATCTGGTAGTTTGGATGAGTTAAAACCCAGATCTAGAGTGGGAAATGGAGAAGACCAATTTCTGATATCGCCCAACGACAGTGGGTGTCGCCGGATGGCGATACAAAAAAAACGATTATGTTTGTTTGTTAAAACAAATCTTTTTATTTGCAGCAATGACTTCCAGTTCCAAAGCCCGTAGAAGCACATGTAGTGATTCATATTCTTCCTATCAAACATTTCCAGGAATTGAAAATGCTAACATAGGGATCGGACTGTGATCGAATTCGACCCTGCCCGTCATGCACACATCCAAGACCTGTTAGCAATGACAGGAATAATGTCTATTATTATTCCCAATACATCTTCCCGTACTAATTAGAGAGTCTTCTATAATTATCTCAAAGATCCGCGGTTCACGAAACTAAATGGTGGAGTACGATCTAAGATACAAGGACAGGAAGTAGAGATAACCTACTATGACATTGGAGAAGAGTTTGGGTTAATAGAGCATGAAAATACCTTAGATGTAGTAATAACTATCAGAAGGATAGAATTGACACTATTGAATTTGGATTTGCATGAAAATTCCACCAAAACACTTATTCAATCTACGACCACGCTCACTGAGGATGCACGACTAGTGCAAGACATATTGAGGCACACTGTCTTACTCAAATCCGGTGATACACAGAAGATACCGGCTCAACTGAGTTATGTTACATACATGATTTTGGAGCGGGAGCCGTTTGACATGGCAGACTTTATCCTTTCGATAATACACTATGTATTTAGGTTAAAGAGTCCTAATTGGAAGAAACTAAATACACTACCAGTTGAGTCGTCATCCAACGTATTTTATATAAGAAATACACTTGGATAGACCCGGATTTGTACTTCAACGATTGTATTCCATCCATATTTTGACGAGTGGAACACCTTCCATCGGCCGATCAACAAGAGGAGGGTCATCAAGTAGTAGTAGTGAACCTGTGCCCATTATTCGTAACCCGCCAATTCCAAGAGGTGGATCATTGCGAGAAGGGTTGACGACTTGCGAGAGTCGTCGAAGAACACAGGAGGGAAGTGAAGAAGAACTTTTTGGGAGTTCAGAAATTTTTTAAATTTCTGACTAAAAGCCTCAAGCTGAAGCCCACTCCATCAGAGATGATAGATGGAAGAATCTGGTCATGAAGCCTCCCCAAACATCTACTCTCTGTTAAAAGTAGCGAACATGCAGTACAAACGGATAGAGTTTTGAATAATTGGAACTTTATTATCCAAAAAGATATATATTACAAAGTATGTCCTCCCTTATATAGAATGAGGAGAGAAGAGAGAATACAAAAAAGAGATGTGGGACTAAAAATTTACAGGACTAAGCGGACTATACAGAACAAACGCACAAGCCGCCGCGGTTAGACAACGGGCTAACCGCACGTCTACCACCAGAGAGAAAGAGAGATAGCTAGTGTAAACCGCTAGACCGCCATGTCTCCAAGCCGGCTGAGACAAACCGCCAGACCGCGCGGTATTCAACCCGCCAAGACAGACCGCCAGACCGCCCGGTCACCAACTTCAACACTCCCCCTCAAGCTGGAGCATATATATCGATCATGCCCAGCTTGTCACAAACATGAAGAAACGAGGCGGAAACTGGCTTGGTGAAGATGTCAGCCAGCTCTTTATCAGAAGTGACAAAGGGAGTGCAAATTTGTTCCTTTAAGATCTCTTCACGAATGAAATGATAATCAACCTCAATGTGCTTTGTTCTTTCATGGAATACCGGATTTTTAGAGATGTATATGCGGCCTTGTTATCACAGAACATAGGTAGAGGATGGTTGTAGACCTCTCTTAAATCTAGCATGAGAGCCCGCAACCATTTTAACTCACAAGTGGTCGATGTCATACTGCGATACTCAGCTTCTGCACTGGACCTGGAGACAACAAACTGCTTCTTGTTCTTCCAGCTCACCAGATTTCCCCCAACAAAGGTGCAAAAACCAGAGGTTGACTTGCGATCCCCTTTGTCATCAGCATAACTTGCATCTGAGTATGCTTCAATCCTCAGATGACCATTCCTCTGAAAAAGTAATCCTTTCCCAGGCGCTGCTTTGATATACTCCAAGATCCGTAAGGTAGACTGTAGATGGCACTCCAAGGTGCTTGCATGAATTGACTCACCTTGCCCACAATATAGGAAATATCAGGCCTGATCACTGTGAGATATATGAGCTTACCAACCAGACGCCTGTACCGCGAACTATCGGAAAGAGGAGGCGAATCATCTGTCCAGGTTTTGTCTTCTCCAGTTGCCATGGGGCATCAGGCAGGTTTTGCTCCAGTCAATCCTGCCTCTTTTAAAAGATCAAGGGCATACTTACGCTGAGAGAGAACTAAAGAGTTGGGCTTCCGAGAGATTTCGATCCCCAGAAAGTACTTTGGAGAGTCCATATCTTTTGTGATCAGATGTTGGCGAAGATGACGCTTTGTCAGGGCTACCCCTTCCGGGTCATCACCAGTGAGAAGAATATCATCGACGTACACAACAAGAACAACCAGCCCAGAAGGAGTTTTGTGAATAAAGAGAGAGTGATCGGCAGAGCTTCGCACAAAATCAACGGCCGCCACGATCCCGCTGAACTTGTCAAACCAAGCTCGAGGGCTCTGCTTGAGGCCATAGATTGCCTTCTTCAGCCGACATACGCGTGTCTCCCCCGGAGCAATATACCCAGGAGGTTGCTCCATGTAAACGGCCTCATGAAGATCACCATAAAGGAAGGCATTCTTGACATCCAGCTGGGAAATCGGCCAATCCTTATTTACCGCCATAGAGAGAAGGACTCGGATAGTACTGAGACGAGCCACGGGGGAGAAGGTGTCAAAGTAATCAACCCCATAGGTCTGAGTGAAGCCCTTAGCAACAAGGCGAGCCTTATAATGATCCACAGTGCCGTCGGGCCAAATTTGACACAAAGACCCAGCGACAGCCAACAACATCAGTGCCGAAGGGAGGAGGAACAGGAGTCCAGGTACCCCGCTCAATTAGGGTCGCCATTTCCTCATCCATGGCCATCTTCTAATGAGGAATAGCAAGGGCCTCCTGGTAGGAGCGGGGTATGGCAGTGGAAGAGATAGCCAGTGCAAATGCCCTGCGAGAAGGGGTAAGACGATCATAGGAAACAACAACAGCAAGGGGGTGTAGGGTACACGTCCGCACCCCTTTGCGAAGAGCTATAGGAAGATCCAGGTCAACCGGGCCCGCGGCATCCGGAGCATCCGTGGTAGAGAAAGCTGGCCCGGGAGTAGACAGCGACGGCAGCGGAGATGAGGGAGAGGGTGGTGGAGAAGAGAGAGAGAGAGAGGTGGAGGGAAAGGAGGGGATGGAGACGGTGTAGGGGTGGTGATTGTAGGAGGAGGCGAGGAACGAAGGGAACGGCACAGGAGAATCAGAAGCTGGGAGAAGAGGAGAGGAGTCATCCGAGAAGTATGAGGTATTCTCGAAGAAGGTGACGTCAGCAAGATGAACTACTTACGAAGGACGGGATCAAAGCAACAATAGCCTTTCTGAGTGGTGGAGTACCCCAGAAAGACACATTTGGTGGAGCGAGGGGAGAGCTTATCACGGGTGGCAGAAGGGGTATGCACGAAGGCAGTGCATCCAAAGATTTAGAGAGGGAGAGGAAACGGCTCCTTGCCCGGATACAGAATGGAGAACGGGTTTTGCCGTGGAGAACCGTGGAGAGAATGTGATTGATAAGGTAGCAGGCAAGGAGAACAGCATAGCCCCAATAGGAGCGAGGAACATGCATCTGGGTCATCAAGGTGCGAGCGACATCGAGGAGGTGACGGTTTTTGCGTTCGGCCACACCATTTTTGTTGTGAAGTATAGACACAACTAGTTTGATGAATAATCCCATTTTGCATGCAGAATGTAGAAAAGTCATGACTGATATATTCTTTGGCATTATCAGATCGAAAAACTTTGATAGAAACACCAAACTGAGTTTTAATCATGAGATAGAATGACGTCCAGACAGAGAATAATTCAGAGCGATCTTTTAATAGATACACCCACATACAGCGAGAGAAATCATCAATGAACGTGACAAAAATGAACTACCCTGACCAATGGTAAGAGTAGGAGAAGGACCCCAAATATCGGAGTGGATAAGATCAAACGGACGGGTAGAGCCACGAACGTGCTTTGGAGGGAAGGAGGAGCGGTGATGCTTGCCAAGCTGACAGGCCTCACAGTTGAGCGGAGGACTTTGTGGAGGAAGGTGGGGCAGAAGTTAACGAAGAAGACGGGGAGGAGCATGACCAAGGTGGAGATGCCATTGGAGAATATCTGTGGAGGTGGAGGAGAAGGTGGAAAAAGCAGAAATGTTGTCCAGGAAGTATAGGCCGCCACTCTCAGTCCCAGTAGCAATCGTCCGTTGGGAGTCCGGATCCTGAAAAGAGCAAGAAGTAGAAGTAAACGTGACGGAACACTGTAATTGCTTGCAAAGAGAGGTAACAGATAATAAGTTGCACGGGAACTGGGGCACGTATAGAGTATCCGCCAAGTGAAGAGATGGAGTGACATGAACTATCCCCGTTCCATGGACAGATGATGAAGAGCCGTCAGCGAGAATAACCGGGGGCAACCGATCATGTTTTTCTAGAGAGAGAAACACTGGAGATTGTCGGTCATATGATTTGTAGCACCAGTGTCGATCAACCATTTTCCCTGAGTAACAACGTGGACACGACCAGAAGACGTGACAACCGAGGCGAATGGCTTGGAGGAGGAGATGAAAGCCATGAAGGGAGGAATAAGAAACTGCAGCGGTCTCGGTGACAGCACACCAGCGGCAAGAAGGGCCACGACCAAGGTGCAAAGCAAGGCAAAAAGGGGAAGAAGAGGGAAGCACAAGCCGCTCGACGGAACAGGAGGTCGCGGCGATTAACAAGCAGGAGCGACTAAAGGAAGAAAGGCAGAGAGGCCTCTCAAACAAGGAAGAATCCGAGCGAACAGAGAGAAAGCCGCGGGGAGAGGAAAAAGAGAGCAACCCGCGCGAAACTGCAGCGGTTTAAAAGGAAAAAGCCGCGCGAACATGAGCGGCTAGGAAGCAGAACAAGGCACAGCGGGGAAGAGGTCGCGCGGACTGAAAAGTTCGAGCGAACAGAAGGGAAGAGGAAGTAAGAAGCAGCAGCGACAACAATAAGTCGCAAGCCGGGCGAACAGATTCAGGCCGCACAGCTAGGGGAAAAACAGGCGGCTAGAAGGAAACAGGTCGCTGCGATAACTAAACAGGTCGCGACGACGAAGAGCGGCAAGAGAAGAGAAGCAACAAGCCGCACGAACAGAGTTGCGGGCGGAAGAGAGGACAAGCCGCGAAGACAAACTGCCAGACCGCGCGGTCTTCAACCCGCCAAGACAGACCGCCAGACCACCCGGTCACCAACTTCAACACTCGCCGAGCACACGGACGAGGAGCAGTGAGCACAGTTCAGCTGATGATTAAGGGGAGACAAGTGCAGGTGACAGTAGAAATTTCTGAAGATTTTCGGGATGACTGGACAAGTTAATGATATCTCTCGGCGACAGTCACTGTCGCCGGCGACAGTCACTGTCGCCGGCGACAGTGAAGTTTCTTAATTTTTCAAAAAAAATTTGTGTTGTAATATTATGTGGGACTTAGTATGGTTGTTGTACTGCTGTAATAATATGAGACTTAGTATGTGATGTTCACATTTATGGTTTATGTATTTTTATTTTGGTTTAATTTTCATGTTCTTAGCAATTTAAGTGTTTTTCTTGTTTTGTTTACTATGGCGATTCATTAGTTTGAAATGTCTAGGATTCCTAGTTCTAATCTTAACAATGAAAAACGGGAATCTGGAAGTGGTTTCGTGAAAATATCCGCAAGCTGTGAATCAGTGCTTATAAAATTGACTTTGATCGTATTTTGTTTTATGTGGTCTCTTATGAAATGGTGGCGTATGTCAATGTGTTTGGACCTAGAATGATGAACTAGATTATATGTTAAGTCAATTGCACTTTTATTATCACACTTTAATTCAATTGTTTCATGAACAATTTTAAAGTCTTCTAAAGTTTGCTTCATCCACAGAGCTTGTGCACAATATGCACTGTCTAGTGCCATGTAATCGGCCTCAGTGGTGGATAAGACATCAAAATTCTGTTTCCTACTCGACCATGAAATTAGTGAAGGGCCACTGGTGCCACTGGTGCTTTTATGATCTAATGAACAACCAGCATAATCAGAATCAGAAAAGCCATGTAATATAAAGGTATCGTTGTGAAGTTACCACAAACCTAACTTAGATGTGCCAATAAGATATCTAAAAATACGTTTAACTGCTTTTAAATGAGACTCTTTGGGATTAGCTTGAAATTTAGCACATAAACATACATCGAACATAATGTCAGGTCTAGAAGCAGTCAAATACAACAGTGATCCTATCATTCCTCTATATAGTGTTTGATTGGATATTCCACTTTCATCCTTTCCTAACTTTAATGAGACACTCATGGGGGGTATTTGCTTGTTTTAGATTTTCAAACTCAAATCTTTTTAAAACATCATGAATATATTTAGATTGACAAATAAAATTCCATCATGCTTTTGAGTAATTTGAAAACCAAGAAAATAAGTGAGTTCGCCTACCATGCTCATTTCAATTTCATTCTTCATAATTTCTATAACACTATCACATAATTTTTATTTGTGAATCCAAAAATAATGTCATCAACATATATTTGTAATACTATAAGATCATCATTAATATGTTTAACAAATAGAATACAATCAGCACTACCCATTTTGTATTCATTCTTTAATAAATAAATAGTCAATCTATCATACCATGCTCGAGGTGCTTGTTTCAAACCATAAAGGGCTTTTCTAATTTAAAAACATGATCAGGAAATTTAACATCAACTGGAGGTTGTTCTACATAAACCCCCTCCTAATATACCCGTTAAGAAAAACAGTTTTAACATCCATTTGAAATAGTTTAAACCTTCTAAAACTAGCAAATGCAAGAAATAGTCTAACTACTTCTAAACGTGCTACGGGTGCAAAGGTTTCATCAAAATCTATTCCTTCTATTTGTGAATAACCTTTTGCTACGAGTCTAGCTTTGTTCTAGTGACTCTAGATTCACTATCTAGTTTATTTTAAAAATCCACTTAACCCCTACAACAGGATGATTTGACGGTCTTTCTAATAACATCCAAACCTTATTGCATTCAAATTGATTAAAACTCGTCATTCATAGCTAAAAATCAAGAATTATCATTTAAAGCAGCTTAAACACTTTTAGGTTCTATATCAGAAATAAAGCACATATTAGAGAATAACTCACGTACGGATAAACGAGTACTTACCCCTCTTGACGGTTCTCCAATAACCAAATCTTGGGGATGATCTTTTGAGAATCTTAGTTCGCTTGGAGGCACATATTCTTGCTCTTCTTCTTCTTCTTTTTGTTAGACTCCTTTTTCTTTATCTTTTCCTCCAAGGATTTCATCATCATCCAACCTTTGTAAAGGGGTACTACTGGCCCAAGACGTCCACCCAGTGCTCTTAGGGGAAATGATCCACCTTATCCAAGCACTAGATGGTCGTCTTGCTCGGCTCGAATCATAACATTCACAACCCATCAAAGTATAGAGAAAGCATTAACAAGAAATATTGCAGATATATATATATATATATATATATATATATATATATATATATATATATATATATATAACATATCAATAACATAGAGGTTCTAGGGCCGAAGCCTAAGCATTTATATAAGCACGTGGGCTATACATGTACTACATATATCACTCATACTCTCTCTCTCTCTCTCTCTACGCTGCTGGCAGTACGCACGTCTTTAAACTCTGAGGACGGCGGGGGTGCATCTGCTCGAGTAGTCCTAGTTGCTGGCGTAATCTCCTATGACAGCGAGTCACTACGGTGCTCCGCCTCCTGTGAATGGTTATTTAAATAACCGTTAGTCACAGAACTAAGTGGAAACAAATCTCCTCCCCGGATCCATATCCTGGGGATGAGCACACACCCAAGCAACAAAGTAAATAGCCGAAGCAAGAGAGGGTTAGCACAATATTTCATATATGTACAGCTAGGAACAATTATAAAAGAGTGCAGGATAATATAACTTGAAAGAAAAGCAGCAGTAATATAAACCAATTATAACAATGCTCCACTAGCTCAACAACGCATCAGCTTTTCATATCCTGAATTCTATCGCAGGCATTCACAGCTGCGCACACACCGCAGACTTTCATAGCCGCACACACAAAGCCTATGTCGACATAGTTTGGACCGCTTTTGTTTCAGCAGGGTAGCGAGCCCCGCGGGCCTCACCGATGTGGCCGTCGGTGACAGTGGCCAGTCCTGCCACTGTACAAACTTGTGTACTCTTGGATGTGAGCGACATTTAGTGAATCGTTTTGGCCGACCAGCGGAGGAAAAACCCAACGGGGAATAATATAACGGTCGGTCACCCGTGGAACTCATCTCTCTGTCGCCTTGAGTCATCGACCTTCCCACACCGGTACGAACGATATACGAGAGGGACTGACCCGCCACTATTTCACTGCAAGCAATTTACAAACAATCAAACAAAAAGGCAAAGAATATATACACCGAGTCTACGTCGGCCTGCCCTACTAGGCTTTAGACTTCGGGCATCGGCACTCAGCTTTACTTTCGACAAGGAGCGTGAGAGCGCATTATTTAGGGCTAGACCTGGAGGACTACTTCAACTCCGGTTATCCCCAACTAAGGATCAACTTTAACGATGACTGCTCGTCAGAGCGGGACCCAAGATTATAATAGTAAATTGTAATGAGGACAAGTACGGTGATTATGCTGCTTATTTAAAGTGATGGAATGAAATGTGACCAATACGAGACTGGATTAGTACTGAATAGAAAGTTCAGAGAAAAGCTTGACCAATATGAGACTGAAATAGTTCTGAACAAAAAGTACTAAGAAAAGCCTGACCAGTACGAGACTGGAGTGGTACTGAATAGAAAGTACTGAGAAAAGCTTAACCAGTACGAGACTGGAGTAATACTGAATATAAAGTACTGAGAAAAGCTTGACCAGTGCTATACTGGAGTAGTACTAAACAAAAAGTACTGAGAAAAGCCTGACCAGTATGAGACTGGAGTAGTACTAAATAAAAAGTACTGAGAAAAGCTTGACCAATGCAAGACTGGAGTAGTACTGAATAAAAAGTACTGAGAAAAGCCTAACAAGTGCGAGACTGGAGTAGTGTTGAATATAAAGTACTGAGAAAAGCTTGACCAGTACGAGACTGGAGAAAAAACAAAGAAAATGGTTAGTAGTCCAATCAACCCTATTCAGGAGGCTTCAATTCCATCGAGATTTAAAGGAGATTTTATTGGGCTACATCAACTATTAGGATCCAATTAATTTGGTTGTGCCATAATTATCACGGTTTAATTAGATCAAGTGCTGGCTAGGAGTTACATTCTTATTAGTCGTCAGGGACAACTCCAAGTCATCACTCGTACTCTCACCTTCCGAGCGTGCCCTATTCACCCGAGAGTCGAGGCGCTTGACGGTTTTACGAAATCTCGGAAATCCCAGAGCTTAGACACTTGCCTCGGCCGCTCTCATCAGTAAAATAGTTTAAAGTAATTATTTCATTATAAAGGGGTGGTTGCGCACTCAAATTTCCACCTTTTACGGAAAACGAGCGGAACAAAGATCCGTGCGCGACCCTAGGCTTCCAACATTTTAGGAAAAATATCAAAACTTATCCTCATGACCCAAATTTTGATACAACCCTTAGGAGGGCCTAAAATAAGCCTAGTAAATTTTTTATAATTTTCCGAGGTGTTTTGGGCATTTAATTTAGCCAGTCAAATTTTATTTTGGCTTTTAAAAATACCAAATTAATTCCAAAAATTCTCAAAATGTTTGTGGAGGTAGCCCTTATTATGGGGAACATTTTTCATGTTGGTCATTTTTCTCCTAGAGGCATAGGTTTGGCCCAAAAATTCCCAAAGCCTCTGCCCTTGATTTGGTCTGCCAATAGCAGATCCACCTAATCCTACGGCTGAGATTGAGACGCAGGGCGTATTTTGATCTTCTGTCCCCACAACGGATCGGCAGCGGATCCGCTATAGGGGGCGCTGATGTTGAGGCGGGGGGGCGGGAAATGAGAAGATCAGGGTCGTCCGATCTCATCATGAGATCGGACGACTACTGCTGCTCCCGGCAGTGTGGAGGGTGGCAGCCTCCACCGCTGCCGGCCAGCATCCTCCAGCCGCCGTCGCCGGCCCCGATCAACTCATCGGGGGCCGGCGACCCTCTGGGAGGTGGTCCGGCGGCTTGGCGCCGCTGGCCGCCGCCAGAATTAATAACCCGAGAGCTTAGGGGTGGTCGTGGCCCTGCTCCCGGCGCCACCGCGCCACCCCCGCTCTTCGGGCGGTTGGTCGCCTGCCAGTCCACCCTCGGCCGGCGCGCCGGGGGTCAGGGTTTCTCGCCGGCGGTGGTCCGGCGGCCATGCGCCGCCGGCCGCCGCCGCCAGCTTTAACAGAGCTTGTGCTCTGTTTTTGCGGGTGCCACCAGAATTGCGTTTTTCGGGGGCACCGCCGCTCTCTGCCGATGGGGGACGCCGCCCCCAGTAGTATAACACTTCCCCAGCTCCACCACTGGAGCTGGGGGAGGAGTTCTCCTCCTTAGGCACCACCCGACCTGGAATAAGGCTCGGGTGGCGCCGACGGCGCTCTGGCCGCCGGGTGACACATGCAACACGTCCAGAATATGGGAGGGGGAGGGAGAGAGACTCCACCCGGGTCTGGCGGGCTCGGGAGGGGCCGGCCTAGTCGGCCATGCCTTGGTGGCGGTGGTGGAGGGGGGAAGGAGCCTCGGCTTGGCTTTTTCCGGCCACCAGGGCTCTGGCAAGGGTCAGGCAGGGGGGTGAGCTGCTCCGAGGCTTGGGGAAAAGGAGAGGGAGAGGGGCATTTTATAAGCTTGGGGAGGGGGGCTCTCCTCCCCTAGGCAAGGTGGGATTAATCCCTCCTTAGGGAGGTATTAAATCCCCACCCTCCAGTTGTCCAAGGATAGCTGGAGGCCCCCTCTTTTCCCCCATGTGGGGAAAAGAAGGTGAAGCCCTTATGGGCTTGGGCCTTTTGAAAAGAGAGGGGGAAAGAGTGGAGTGGAGGGGTAGGGTGGGCCTCCACCTATCCTAGTGAGGACTTGCTAGTTGGGGGCCCAAAGAAGAGTGAGGGGGGGGGCGTGGGCTATCCTCCCTTGGAGAGGGGGTGGGCTCCTACTTGGAGAAAAATCCAAAAAAATGGGTTTTTAGGGGGGGGGGGGTTGACCAAGTCAACCTTAGGGTGGGTCCCCCTTGCTGGTCAAAGTCCAAGTGGGTCCAAGTCATCGGGATCGGGTCAAAGTTCGGGTGTCGTGTCACAATTGGTGTCCGCACGCTTTTCGGTACACAACTACGCTTGATTTGACCACGGGTTGACCAATTGTCATCGAAATTGACTGGGACGACTTCCGATGACTTCATATTGAAAACACGAGTATAACGCCACTGACTGGGGTTGAATCGGAGTCCATTTGGTGAAAGTCCAAAATTTGAGCGTCACAGCGCGCTAAAACGGTCAAAGTGTCTAAATCTGTCGTTAGATCTCGGATTGTGACGTGACGGGTTCCGATGCACCTATCTAGGTTATATGAGGTCATAGGAATCGATAGAACTCATTTCGGAGTTCTCTAGCTCTATATCTAAAATCTCGCTCTCGTTGCGTTTTATGAGGAATGATCACATTCACTATATGACCTCGAGGTCCAATCTGAACGAGTTCCGATGCACTCGTATCGACTATATGAGGTCACATGAACCGACAGAACTCAATTCGGAGTTCTCTAGCTCTATTTCTCGCCTAGTGTTATCTCCTACCGGGTCATGGGTAGTGTTCAGACCACTTTTATTGGGCTCACTAGGGCTCTGGTGACCCAATAAAAGTCGGGATATTACACAGTGAGGGTGGTAATTTCCTCATCCTTGGCCACCTTCCAATGAGTAACAACAAGGGCTTCCTGGTAGGTGCGGGGAGTGGCAGTGATAGAGATCGTCAATGCAAAAGTCCTGCGAGAAGGAGCAAGACGAGCATAGGAAACAACATCAGCTAGCGAGTGCTGAGTACATGTCCGCACCCCTTTGCGAAGAATAATGGGAAGATCTAAGTCGGCATGTTCCTCAGTATTCGGTGCATCCGTGGCAGAGAGAGCTGGCCCGGGAGTAGAGAGATGGCTGCGGAGAAGAGAAAGATGGCGGAGGCTGAGAGAGAGAGGAGGAGGAGACGGTGGACACGGTGGAGGAGGAGAAATCTCAGTAGGTGTAGATGGGACAGAGGGGACGGTAGGAGAAGCAAGAACATCAGGAAGAGAAGAGGAGTCACAAGAGAAATATGATGCATTTTCGAAGAAGGTTACGTCCGCAAAGACGAACTGCTTGCAAAGAACAGGGTCAAAACAACAATAACCTTTCTAATGGTAGAGTAACCCAGAAAGACACATTTGCTGGCACGTGGGGAGAGTTTGTCACGGGTGGCGGAGGGAGCGTGCACAAAAGCCGTGCACCCAAAGATACGTAGAGGGAGAGGAAATAGATCTTTGCCCGGATAGAGAATGGAGAATGAGGTTTGACCATGGAGGGAATGTGATTGATGAGATAGCAGGAGATGAGAACGACATAGCCCCAATAGGATCGAGGAACCTGCATTCGTGTCATCAGAGTGCGAGCGACATCAAGGAGGTGACGATTTTTACGTTCAGTTACTCCATTTTGCTGTGAGGTATAAACACAGTTAGTTTGATGAATAATCTCATATTGCATACAGAAAGAAGAAAAATCATGACTACAATATTTTTTGGCATTATCAGAGTGAAAGACTTTAATAGAGACATCAAACTGAGTTTTAATCATAAAATAAACGGATGTCCATACAGATAATAATTCAGAGCGATCTTTTAAAAGATACACCCACGTGCAGCGTGAGAAATCATCAATAAAAGTTACAAAATATAAACTACCTGACCTATTGTGAGGGTAGGAGCAGCACCCCAGACATCAGAGTGAACGAGGTCAAACAGATGGGAAGATCCACGACCTTGCTTTGGTGGGAAGGAGCGGTGATGCTTGCCAAGCTGACATGTGTCACAGTTGAGAGTAGGACTGTGCGAAGGGAGGTGAGGAAGAAGTTGACGAAGAAGCCGCAGAGGAGGATGATCCAAAGCGAAAATGTCATTGCAGAAGGTCTGTAGAAGAGGAGGAGAAGGCGAACATAGTGAAAACGTTGTCGAGGAATTAGAGGCAGCCACTCTCAGTCCCAGTAGCAATCATCCGTTGGGAGCCCGGATCCTGAAAAGAACACGAAGTAGGAGTGAATGTGATGGTACAATGTAGTTGCTTGCATAGAGAAGTTACAGATAATAAATTGCAAGAAACCTGTGACACGTAAAAAGTATCCGCCAAGCAAAGAGACGAAGTGACTTGAACCACTTCCGTCCCATTGACCGGTGAGGGAGAGCCGTCCGCAATAAAGACAGGGGGCAACCGATCATGTGTTTCTAGGAGAGAAAAACACTGAGGATTGTCGGTCATATGATTGGTAGCGTCAGAGTCGATCAGTCATTTTCCTTGATTAACGACGTGGGCACTACCCGAAGACGTGACCACGGAGGCAGACTGCTTTGAAGAGCAGGTGTCGGAGAGAGCCATAAAAGTAAGCACAGAGCGACAGGAAGAATAAGTCGCGGCGAGAAGATTAGGTCGCGGCGACTAAGAGCAGGTCGTGGCTAGACGAACAGTTTGTGGCGAGAAGAACAAGTCGCGGCAAGAAGATTAGGTCGCGGCGAGAAGATTAGGTCGCGGCGACTAAGAGCAGGTCACGGCTAGACGAACAGGTCGCGGCGAGAAGAACAAGTCGCAGCGAGAAGAATAAGTCGCGACGAGATTAGGAGGGCGCAACGACTAGGAACAGGTCGCATCGAGAAGAATAAGTCGCGAGGAGAAGAATAAGTCGCGGCGAGATGAGGAGGGCTCAAAGCCTAGGAACAGGTCGCGACAAGAAGAACAAGTCGCGGCAAGAAGAATCAGTCGCGGCGAGATGAGGAGGGCGCGACGACTAGGAACAGGTCGCGGTGAGAAGGACATGTTGCAGCAACTTAAGAGCAGGTCGCGGTGAGAAGAAAGGACAATAGGAGAGGTCGCGCACACAGAGAGCAACGACAAGGATGAGAAAGAAACCGCGCGAACAGTGCACAAACAGGAGGGAGAAACGGCTGCGAAGAGAGGTCGCGAAAACAAATCTCGAGAAGTAGCAAGCTGCGAAGACAGGTCGCGAGAAGACAGGTCGCGCGGACAGAGAAAGCTCACAGCCTCAGGTGGAAAAGATCGAGTCCCTCTGAATCTCTGATACCATGTGCGAATAAGAAAAAAGTAGATCGAAATTTGGACTAACAGAATTTTATTATCCAAAAATGTAAGTATTACAAAGATATAGCCTCCCTTTTATAGAATGAAGGAGAGACGAGAGATTACAAATAAGCAATGTGAGACAAATGTACAATGTTACAACTGGCTATACATAAAACCAGACCGCACAAGCCGCGCGGTTAGACGAGTAGGCTAACCGCCCGACAACTACAGTAAAGAGAAGTGAAGCCACTAGGAGAGATCGCTAGACTGCCCGATCATCAAGTCGTCTGCGTCAAAGCGCCAGACCGCCCGGTCTCCAATCAACAACAACTCGGTCACCAAGCCGCTGGGGAGAAGCCGCCAAACCGCCCGGCTACCAAGTCGCCAGAGTGAAACCATCAGACCGCCCGGTCACGGAACCGCCAGACACAAGCCGCCAGACCGCCTGACCTCCATACTGCAATAATAATCTTCAAGGAGCATGAGATGGGGTAACATGCATATTTAATTTTAAATTAATTCATTATTTGTGCATAGCAAATGCAATAGAAACTTCAAGAAAAGCCTTCTGTCTTAAGAATGCCTTGTGTTTGGAAAGAGGGATGGAGGCAATGTGTGCTTCTTTCAATTTTCTTGAGAATTGATTTAAATTCCAATTCTAACTACTTTTTTGGGCTTGAATTGGATCCTTTATATTGGGTATTCAATTTCAACTTCTTTCCTCCAATTTTGCCCAAATGAACCGGGGCCTTAACTTTATTAAAGTATAGTCACCTCCGTCATATGCATGCATACATTTCATTATTCACCCATCAATTTCTCCGCCACCTTCCTCCTCGAATCTAGCAAATAATTCTAATTTGTGCTTGGGAAAATAAAATCATGATAACTCATCTATGAAAGTGACATTGCATCTTGAGGTGTGTAAAAAGAACCGTAGATTTGAGAACTGACCTGGAACCAAATCGATCCAATCAATTTGAGACGGTTATGATTCTAGGTTCATGTGTGATTCTAGAAAAGGTAAAAACCAAGCCAGGGTCAATTCTCAATTTTTGCGATCAGATACCTAAGAACCAATTGGAGAACAGAATGTCTAATACTTATCACATAAATATTAAGTCAAAGTAAGATAATCTTATTTAATTTTCACAATATAATACAATAAAAATCAAGTTTTTAGTAATATTCTGTATATTTATTGTTGAACATAATGACCTCATACAAAAATTAAACTTGTGTAAAGAAAATCATATAGGAGGATAATTTTTTCTATAAATTTTATAAGCATTTTGAGTTATATTTATGCTACCGAATAGAACCAAGAAACGAACAAAACCGAACCAAACTTTTTTGTTCGAATATGATTGTATAATTTGAGTACATAAGTCGGTTTCAGTCCCAAAAAGGCGGAACCGAACCTACTATACGGATTGATTCTTAGTTTTCACTGAAACCGATCTGAACCGACCTAAATTGCACCTCCAATTACACCCCTAATTGCACTACACTTTCCTACGATGGAACCGTCGATAGCTCCCATATTTTTTTTAGCAAATGTAATCAACGAGTCCGTCGACAACGTGCTCAATCTTCTCCAAGCATACCCTATGTTATTTAGGCTCCATTTGGCATGATGGTGGCGGTCGTAAACACATAACTTAAACTATCATTCGTTAAGAATTACCTAACAAACATCATCTGTTTGAACACAAAAGTGAATGAAGTTCCTTAAGTGGGCATTATTGATTGACAATTTAACCCCCATGTTCATGACCTCCACCACCATGCCAAATAACATAGAACAATGTGCAATTCCTAAAAAGAAATTTATAAATCAAATAACATAGAACAATGTGCATGATATCATAAAAATATATACAAAAAACAAATATTTCTATAACAAATTCAACTAAACCCCCCACCCAGCAAATTCTACATTAATGTATGGTATGAGAAGTAATAATAAAAAAAAGTAAAACATTTAAAAGGGATAGATACTTGGAATAACAATGTTATTAGCTTTGAACAGTCAAGTTCAAGTCAATCAACATAGGAACAGTTGAGGAGGCCTCCATTTTTTTCCTCGGCGGATTATCTTCGGCGGCGAAGCTAATAACGGAATCTTCTCGAGTTGCAGATTCCACAAGGAGTGGATACGTGGGATCCATAGACTTGCAGGTATGGTGCATTTTGTACGTGACAACAAATCTGATCCGCTCACCACTGCCTTCCTTCTGCTGAACGGTCTTTTTTGCTTGGCATTTCTTCTCTTTCAAATGGCTGCATCTGTAATAATTCCTGCGCATATTTTGTGGGAAAAGTGGGTGTTTGAAGAAGTGTAAAATAGCTTTCTGGTAAGTTAGAATATTTTCCTGAAAGGATATTTTTAGAACATATCTAAAATTAATTAGTTATAGCCTTATAGGTAGAGGTGAAACAGGTGTTGGGTGATACTGAGCCATGCCAACCCCAAAAGTTAGCTCTCTTCTTCGATGGACGATGTGGGGCCAAACCAACAATCTCCCCCTTACATTCGCGGATTCTTCAACATAATTGGTTCGTCTACATTCTGTCATGGATGGATCACCCAGTTTTCGAGCTCATATGTAGTGACAATCGTTCTATGAAGACTCGCTGCTACTGATGGAGCCCTAGGTTGGAAAACCATCCACCAGAATTTTACAGGGGTGATGGCCGAGACGTTGAACTTGAGGTCAGATAACAATGTTAGAATAGCTTAAAACTAGTTGGTTATAGGTGGAGGGGCAGCATAGGGCTATATGAGTTTCTCACTGTTGAACAATACTCTCAACAAGATATGTTGCTCAGGATACTAAAATAGTACCAAACAATTAGTCTATAGGATAGATGATGCAACCTGTGTCGCGTCTTTTTCTTTATTATTAGTGTACCTGTCTTTTATTTTGTAGCACCTACTTTCGCGTCTTTTGGATCGTCGTGTGGCGTTGAGTTGTATTGCGCGTGTTATGAGCGTTGTGATGTTATTTTGTATCGCACATTTTGTTCGCATTTTTTTTATTTGGCTCGTTGGCGTGACCGGTCAACGAGATCCTAAATGCATAGATCCGTAGTTTAGGAGATAGGTTAATTTAGGACAAGCTTCTATTAATTTACAATTTTATTAAATGTCATGTGCCCAAAGAATTCCCCCATTTTTATTTATCAAATCCTTCTGTTGACCCACTTAACAATCTACAACTATTAAAAAACCCATATTCTCAAGCCCATTTACCCCCACACATAAAACCCTAATATCTTATTATATAATAACCCCCCCCCCCCCTCTACTGATTCCGGAGCTGGAAATTGAACTGAACGAGACCTAAGTTGTCTTCGTTCGGTTCACCTCCATCCCCGCTGCAACACCCTAGTTTTTCCAAAACAATTTCTGGTAGCTACCGCCTGACGATAGTAGCTACCGCCCGGCGATAGCCTTGTTTCGTCAGGTAGAGAATGACGAAACGAAAGCCCCGTTCGTCGAGTGCTGAGTTTTCGAGAAAGAGGTTACCGCGCAGCGTTAGCCTTACCGCGAGACTACCGCGCGGCGTTAGTCTTACCGCCGGCGTTAGCGCGACATTATTTTCTGTCTTGCGGCTCGGGAAGCTACCGCCCGACGGTAGGTAGTTACCGCCCGGCGATAGCGGACGGAAACAGATCCGTCGTTTGGCTTTGTAGCCGTCCTATTGCTCTTAGAAGTTGATCCTAGGGCTCAGGACGTTTCGTCCAAGTGCCATAAGAAGGGCTGAGAGCCCTTTCCCTTCATTTTCTTTCCTTTTGGAGTGAAGGTTAGGGTTTTGGAAGAGAGAGTGGGAGGAGGAAGAAGAAAGCTTTCTACCATCATTGACAGAGCTTCGGAGCTCCGATCGTCGTTCCGAGGCCAGATCCGTGGAGAGAACGTGGAGGCGCTCGTTTTCATCCATGCAAGACAAGGGTTTCATGGCTAGGAAGAGGAGTCGTAAGGTAACGGCATTTCTCCTCTCGTTTTAGGATGCGTGCATGACATCTATTCTTTTCTTGCTTTCTTTCAAGCATTCTAGACACCGGATCTCTCAAATGAGAGGGATTCGGGCTGCCATGGTTCAAGAGGAGACACCGGATCGATTGTGTCCGTCCCCGACATGATATTGCACTAGAAATCCGCTTCGTTAGTGGATTAGTCATTGTGGGAGAATCCGTAGTCGCGATCGTTAGTCCGACTCGGTGATGTTGCATAGCGAGTCTCAAGGATTTTGTAGAAATCCGTTAGCGGCAAGACGTCGTTTGTGATGTTGTTTTCCCCTCTTTCGTGTGAGTACGTGTAGTCAGAACCGGACCGGGTGGAAATTAGAGTACACGTGGGGGCACGGGGATGGTACGGTACGAATGGTGGATTAGGGTGGGAAAGGCTTGGGATAGTGATGTGCTAAGACGTGGTTTGTCTCTACGGTCGGCTGGCTAGCCAGTGACGTGCAAGTCATGTGGGGCGAGTGTCCCGACGAGACAAACCCCCTTCTGTGAAACTGACTAGAACGTCCAAGCTTTGGACAAACCCGGGCGATACCAGCTGGGTCCCGCTAGGTCTCCTTCGGTGGACTTGGTCCCGATATTGGAGCCGGGCCTGGGTCGTCGCGAACGGGTGGGGTCTAGCAAGGGTTCTTAGTATCGGTTGGTTTGTGTGGCGAAATCCTGACGTGAGAAGTCAGAGCTTGCAGCCAAGCCTAGGGTTTGAGACCCACGAGCGGGTGAGGCCATGACAAGAGTTCCGTGTGGCGGCTTGTATGATGTTTGGGGAAAATTGGAAGTACACTTGTGTTTGCGACTTGAATGCCGATGGGGAAATTGGAAGTACCCTTGTGTTTGCTGCTTGAACGCCGATGGGGAAATTGGACGTACCCGATTGATGATGTGTTAGAAGCATACGCTTTAGGGTGCCTTGGGTGAAACCCAGGTTTGCATACATGCTGCATTGTAGACCCCTTTTTATTATATGCTCAACATAGAAAACGTGTTTGTTACCTGCAGAGTGAGACATGTTGTTTTACAAACCTGTTTTACTACTTTAAATGTACTTGTATTTTTGCATATGAAGTGCTGACCTGCAGGGTGATGGAGTGCCCCGGGGTCCGCTAGGGACGGCCGAGAGGAGATGTGTTGGTTACACAGTTGAGGTCAGCTTTTGCTGACCCACGTTACAACCAAATTTTTACAGGGCAAGGATCGTAAGCGGGAGCAAGCTCACCAACCAAAAAGTCCTAAGCCTCATGAAGTGTTACAAGATGTGTTATAGCTATGTATTGTGGAATGTGATGCTTTATGTTCTATGTTTACGGCTTGCACGCTGAGATAGCGTAGGAGTGCTTACGCACATTGACGTTTGATGTTATGGTTGAGTTTTGGACTCTCAAATGTTGTAAAGTCATAAGACCGTGTTGATACTCATATGTTAGTGGATAACTTCTGGTCTTGCTCTTTTGTTTTCGTTGTGTTTAGTCTGAGTTTTTGAGTGGGGTAGTCTATATCATCTTATGATACTTAAGCTATGACGTCTGTATGTTGTGGGGCCCCGGCCGGAGCCATATTATACGGTCATTAAAGTGGAGGTGTTACACCTGCACCTCCAGTCGTCTGTAAGTCCCGAAGCCCCCGCCTCCTCCTTCGATCGAGCACCTCCTCTGCCTGAATACACATCAGCATGGGGTCTTCATTCCCGACGGAAGTCTTCCATAGAAGCCCCGCCGACTGTCGTCTCTACTGCCCGAAGCCACCTCCAGTGCTCATTTTCGCCAACGTCGCCACCGCCGGAAGCCTTGCCCGTCGCCGACGAGGACTCACGAGGCTTCATTGGTGGCTGACGACCTCTCCAGCAGTCTCCTCCGGCGGGGGCGCATCTTCCCCTCCTTCCAGCCAATGACTCCGTCTCTCACGACCTCGTCTCAGCCGCTAGTGCCCTTCTCCGCCCACGACGACCCTTCCTGGTCAGCCTTCGACCTCTCTCGCCAGCACCAGCTGTCCAGAGCCAGTCCAGCCAAGACCGTGGGTCTCTTCCCTCCAGCCACTGCTTGGAGACTTGTGCTTGAATCCAGTTGATATAGCTTGCCTCTCCTAGCTCAGACCTCCAGTTATTTTTTTATGCTCAAATCATTTAAATGAATAGTTGATTATTAGAGCTTGCCCTAACTAATCATATCTCTTGATTACCGTTATTTTTGTTACACGTGCAAGCCACCAATTAATTCTTGTGCCTGTGGAATGGAGGTTTATGATGTTAGTATGCGTGTGCGGTGACCTAACGATAGTTTGCAACGCTTAGGTTGTTTTATCCGTCTAAAATAACTCGCAAAGTTCTCTCGTGACACATTTATTTTAAAAGATCGCAATTATTATCTCTCAAAACTACAACCCTAAGGTTCGGTTCATAAAACAGAAAAAAAAAACTAGATTCTATTCCAAAAGTCTGTGAAAAGTTGTTCTTAAACTAAAGTCCATGGTCCGTTCGTTTTGAACGGAATTAAAGATCTGAAATTAGATTTGGAGATTGTTTTCAATTGGATTTAACCTTGAATTTCAATTTTGAAACCTCAATTCCGCCTAACCGGACCTCAATTCCGCCTAACCGGACCTCAATTCCGCCTAACCGGACGGAGCCTAATTAGTGTAATTATACAAGCTAGCAAGTGCATCTATCTATTCAATACCATCTATTTACATGGTAAAAAAACATCAATTAATTTATATTCTTGTATAAATGATATACATGAATACTTGTAGAAAAGATGCATCTACTTCTCAAAGCTGTTTAAAATATCACAATCGTTGACAAATATTTACATAGCTTTTGAGAATTCATTCAAACATTAGGAAACTTATATAGCATTGCACACTTAGGCTCTGTTTGGCACGGTGGTGACGGTCATAAACATGAGGGTTAAATTGTCATTTGTTAATGCCCACCTAAGGAACTTCATCCACTTATGTTCAAACGGATGATGTTTGTTAGGTGATCCTTAACGAATGATTGTTTAACTCATGCGCTTACGACTGCCACCACCGTGCCAAACGGAGCCTTAATGTAGACATAAGTTCTAATATGATATTAGAGTACACTAGGCTGAAAGGCCGACTCCACATCACACAATTAAAAAAAAAATACACGTCTTAAACGCCAAAGGGCCTACATTTTAAGAAAATAGAATTTCAAATGTAAATTTATCTGACGAGTGTGAGGCATTAATCTTTATATAAAACTAACCTAATAAAGGTAATAGCATTGGCTTCCCTCTTAAGAGCCCTTCATTCTACTTTAATTAGCAAGGATTGAACTTCTACGTGAGCACCTTATTATCTTTTCTCCTAGCACTAAACCCACAGTGTTCTAATTACGAACTTTTTATCATATAAGATTAAGGGTGTGTCTGAGGCACAGGTGCAATTCTATTTACAACCAGAGCAGTGGAAAAAGAGGCCCCCAAAATAGAGGTACCCCAAATATCGAGTGAAGGTCCAGCGGCGCATTGCCTCCTTTGGGAAAGGAGAGAATTTTCGGTGGGCCTCCATTGCCCACTGGAGAGGAGAACCTCTATTTGTCACCGGGCTCCACTTACCACAGGAATGGAGCTACACAGATGCCCACAAACAGAAACTACACCCCCCAAAATGAGAACTAGTTTATATCAAGTGAGGGGATTTGATATGAAATTGACCTTGGAAATTCACTGTTGCTTATGTGTTTTTCACCGTATTTCCTCCATTGATGTCCATCAAGATGAGGAGCAGCAGTAATAGTGGTCCAAGACTGTTGTTCCTCCCTGCAATTGAGATGCGCTCTCGTTTAGACCAAATAAAATATCACATTAAAAACAGATGGCCGTATGAGACGATTATGAGCATGAAAATGGAAGTGTGCCAAAGTTAAATAAAAGTAAATTAGCAGTATTAAATGAAAATAGCACAGAATCGACTTAAATAGTTGGGGAATTCATAAAATAGGTTAGATGCATCAATATGATGTGGTGGATCTTAATTTGTTCTTGGTGGTTGGATAGAGCTCTACCGGATCCAAACCAAACTCATTTAGAACCTGTTACCAGTTATATAAATATACATCAACAATCTGCTCTTATATTGTATATAAATGGCAGCACACAACAGATTACTTAAAACAAGAGTTAATAACAATAAATGTGAGTTTTTCAGAAAAGTAAATATGAGTTTTATAGCAAGTGATAAATCTAAACTCAAACAAAAGTTCCAAACATAATAATAAATAGAATTGAAAACTCAAACTAATAACGGTTTTTTAGACTACTCAAACATCAGATCATCATTATTCAGGTCGAAATCAACTTTCTCTCCTTCATACTCCTTTTGATCTGCAAACAGTTATAATAAAAATGTTATGAGATAAAACTCTATGAATTCAAACATTTGATATCAAAGATAAAATGATTAGTTCTAACAGTAAAAAAACGTAATACTCTAAACAGTAAGAAAGAATCACATATCAACATCTGATACAGTGGCAAACCGACTAAAATTTAACAGGACTCTAGCAATGCGAACTAGGGTGTATGAGGTCAATGGATCGTGCGCGTGCAAACATATAATGATTCCACAACCAAACCATAGCAATAGTTCAAAACTAGCATCCAAAGGAGAGAAATAAAATGTCATATACCTTGATTAGCTCGTGCATGCGGCGACTCGGCCTCAGGATTAAGTGTCGTGGGCGGGGTGCTTCCGGTGTGTTGGTGTATCCGCGGAGGGCTGCGGGTGATAGGGGATGGGTGGATTAGGGCTATTAGGGAATGTGGAGAACGGGATCTATGGAGGCGGATCTAGGTTTGGGCCGAGCATGGGCTATGGGGGCTTGGGAAGGGAAAGCGTGGGCAGAGAGGGCGGATCTGGACGGGACAGTGTAGGGTTGAAAGAGGTGGACGAGAGGGAGAGCTAGGCTGGGCGGAGACGGGGCGGGACTGGCCGGGGCGGGGCGGACCTGGACGGGAAGGAGCAGGCGCGGACGGGGCAAGGCAGGCCGGGGCGGGGCGGAACTGGACGGGCAGGAGCAGGCGCGGACGGGGCAAGACAGGCCGGGGCGGGGCGGAACTGGACGGGAAGGAGCAGGCACGGACAGGCGAGGCACAACTCTTCAGAATCCACCGAAGGAGAAGACCGGGAGTTGCAGCACAAGCAACTTCGACCCTTCAACCGGTCACCAACAAGCATTTAAATAAGAAACAAGCCAAAGTAAAATTAGGGCTCCCGATCGGACGGCTAGAAATGTTCGGTCCGAACGGGGGCTAAATACATCAAAAATATAAAAACTAATATATCAAATTTGCTCGGAACGACCCTCAGGACGCATCCGCGGACCCGGATCGCCCAGCCGGGCTGTCGATCACCGCCTCCTGCGGGAGTAGACGCGCGCGTGTCGTTGATCGCCACCAACTCCCCCCGACTTGAAAACGCTCATCTTCGGTGAGTGAAGATGATCGTACTCTCGGCGTAAGTCCGGTGCGAGTCTCTCGAGCTCCTCAGTAGCAATCCAAGAATCGTTAGAGGACGGGCGGACAGACCAATGGACCAAGTACCGCAGGACCGTCAATCCGCCCATCGTCGTGAAGTCATGGCCAACGATCTGTAGTGTATCTCTGGTAGGCGGCTGTCGTAGCGATGTATCTCCGTCAGAGCGAGGTGTCACTGGAACTCTCGGCTGTAGAGGGGAATCCTCTGAGCTGTGCTCAATTGTCTGTGACTGCCTGGGCGAGGTGGGCGTAGGTGTACTGGAAGGGTGAGGGTCAAGCTGGGGCTCAAGGTCCGGTGGAGATAACGGATCCGCGTACACTCGCTCCTCATAATATGGGGTCAGATCCTTTACATTGAACACCCGGTGAATCCCCATTGTTGGTGGTATGTCAACTTCATACGCATTCGTACTAATCCGTCGAGTGACCGTATAGGGGCCCATCCGACAAGCACTTAACTTTTTCGCAGCCCCCTGGGGGGGCCTCTCAGGATGAAGGCGTATCATAACTTGCTCCCCGATGTCAAATGTTTGCTATCTCCTGTGCAGGTCGGCCTGAGCCTTGTAGTTTCATTACTGGCCGCAATCTTCCTTCGGACTGTCTCATGTAGTGTGTGTATATGCTGGATGAACGACTCAGCGGACTCACTAGGTCGGGCTCCTAACGGGACGTCCACTAGGTCATTGGGTTTCCTAGGCTCGTAACCTAATATGACATGGAATGGACTCAGACCCGTGGTCCTATTGACCGAACTATTGAATGTAAACTCCGCAATAGGTAGGACCAAATCCCAGGTGGCTGGACTATCTCGAACTAGACAACGCAACATGGTCGCAAGGCTTCGGTTGACAACTTCGGTTTGTCCATCCGTCTGTGGGTGGTAGGCGGTGGAGAACTTCAGCATCGTGCCGGTCTTCTTCCACAATGTCTTCCAAAAATAACTCGTGAAGCGAACGTCACGATCGGAGACAATAGAAGTGGGCAGCCCGTGGTACTTGAATACTTCCCTGAAAAATAGGGCTGTCACGTGGAGGGCGTCGTACTTCCTATGACAAGGAATGAAGTGGGCCATCTTCGAGAAGAGGTACACGACGACGAATATCGAGTCGAACTTCCGCGGGGTGCGGGGGAGTCCAAGTACGAAATCTAGACTAATGTCTGCCCAGGGCCAGTGAGGAACAGGCAACGGAGTGTATAGGCCTGTGGGCTGTCAAGTTCCCTTCGCCGTCTGGCAGATTCGGCAATGTCGGACGACCCGAGTAACGTCCCTTTTCAGGCAGGCCAAAAGAAGCAGTCCTCAACTAACGCAATCGTCTTGTCCCGCCCAAAGTGCCCCGCGGCTCCGCCCGCGTGAAGCTCCCAGATGAGAAAATCCCGAAGAGAAGTCTGGGGTATACAAAGGCGAAACACAAAAAACAGGTACCCCTCAGAAATGATAAAACCCTCGCGGGGTTCGGGTGGGTCCTTAGATAGGGCGGAGAAGATACCGCCAAAATCAGGGCACTCGGGGTAGTCCCGGCAAACGCGCTCAAAACCCTCAACTCGCGCGTCCATGGTATGGAGGATGGTGACTCGGCGACTCAACGCATCGGCCGGCTTGTTCTCAACACCAGCGCGGTGTTTGAGAACGTAATGGTACTCCTGCATGAACTCCACCCACTTCGCGTGTTGGTGTCCTAACTTCTTTTGTGAATCCAGGTATCGCAGGGCTTGATGGTCAGAGTACAGGACAAACTCCTTGTGTAGGAGATAGTGGCGCCAATATCGAAGCGTCTGTACGACAGCGTAGAATTCTCGATCATAATTGGAGTATTTCTGTCGGGCGTCATTCAGTTTCTCACTAAAGTAAGTGACAGGATGACCCTTCTGACTCAGTACTCCCCCAATGCCTACTCCGGACGCGTCGCAAGCCACATCGAAGGCCTTGGAAAAATCCGGAAGACACAGTACGGGGGCAGTCGCTAGCCTTTGCTTGATGCTCTCAAAGGCTCTGGTAGCTGCAGCAGTCCAGGTGAAATCTCACTTGCGGAGGCAGCTCGTAATAGGGGCCATGATCGAACTGAACCCCCGAACAAACCTCTGGTAAAAGGTGGCGAGGCCGTGGAAGCTCCGGGCCTCGTGGATATTGGACGGAACGGGCCACTCGCAAATAGATTTGACCTTTTTGGGGTCAACGGAGATGCCGGACTGAGAGATGATGTATCCTAGGAATTGTATCGAGGATGTCAGGAATGAGCACTTCTTCAGATTGATGTACAAATGCTCCTTCCGTAGGAGATCAAATACCAGTCGAATGTGGTCCAGGTGCTCCGTGCGGTCCTGGCTAAAGATCAGTATGTCGTCAAAGTAGACTACCAGGAACTTGCCCATATAGGGCCGTAGGATCTGCGTCATCACCCTCATGAATGTGCTCGGCACGTTCGATAGTCCGAACGGCATAACCAACCACTCATATAGACCATCCTTCGTCTTGAAGGCCGTCTTCCACTCGTCACCCTCTTGTACCCTGATCTGATGGTAGCCACTCCGCAGGTCGATCTTTGAAAATATTTGGGCACCGACCATCGCATCAAGAAGGTCGTCGAGGCGGGGAATCGGAAAATGATATTTCACTGTGATCTTATTGATGGCCCGACTATCGATACACATGCGCCAACTCCTGTCCTTCTTAGGGGTAAGAAGGGCTGGAACGGCACACGGGCTCATACTCTCCCGAATAAAGTTCTTCCTAAGAAGATCGTCGATCTGCCGCTTCAATTCTGCATGCTCTGTCGGGTTTAGGTGATAGTGGGGCAGGTTGGGCAAAGATGCCCTCGAGACTAAATCAATTGCATGCTGGATATCCCTCATAGGGAAAGCTCATCAGGGAGTTCCTCAGGCATGATGTCACTATATTTGGCTAGCATGCGCCGAATGTCCGGGTCCACGCTCTCCACAGCTGAGGTGTCACCAGATGTCAAGGCGGCGGCCACCAAAAACATAACTCCTGAATCTAAACTCTCATGAAGAAAATCGTCCTTCCTCAGGATGTGCACAGGTCTAGTCGACCCCGCACTAATAGATAACTCGACTTGGCCCTTGGGAGGATCCCTGGGCTGGGTCGGAGTGAGGGTGATCTTCCATCCCTTGTCGAAGAAGACGCACGTGTTGGAGCGGCCATAACACGTGGCGTCACGATCGTAGAGCCAGGGGCGGCCCAGGACGCTAGGCGGACCGACACAAGACATCTCTGCGTGACCTGAATGGCCGACTTGTCCACCCAGAGGACTCAGTAAGGATGTGGGTGGGGTTCGGCAGAAAGCTGCATCCTCTCTAAGCCCTTCTATGCTACGATATTTACGCAACTGCCGCTATCTATGGCGAGCTTGCAGGGGCCACCCGCGCTCTGAAAATAGGTGTAGAATATCGAGGTACGTCGCCAATCCTCCTCAGTACGGGGTGCGTGGAGGAGTCGGCGGATGACTCCCAACTCTAACGATCTCTCTGCGTCGCTCTCCCAACCTTCCTCGACTCTCGCGGTAATTTCTTCCACTATAGCATTGTCAACTTCAACACCCGCCTCGTCGTCACCCTCCATCAGAAGGTTCCTCGTAGGACACTGTGCAGCTTCGTGCCCCCTGCCCGAGCATCGATAACACTGTCCGAGTCCGGGTCTAGGGGCGGTCGGAATGATAGCCTTGCCCTTCGCATCTGATGGGGCGCGGGTTGAGGAATCTGAGCGATGTGTGGTCTGCCTCGATCCCGTGAGGCGCAGATAGTTCTCATACTCGAGTGCGAGTTGGAACACCTGCTCGACCGTCTCTATGCGGTGTGGTATAAGCTCTCTCCGAATCTCAGCTCGAAGTCCCGCTCTAAATCGGGAAGCGGTCGCAATAGGCTCCTCCAAAATGTCACTTCTCACTACTAACTCATCAAATCGTGTCATGTACTCGGCAACGGAAAGTGATCCCTGCCGCAACGCGTAGAGTTGGTCGAGGAGTTGATCGCGATATGATGCGGGGAGGTACTTGTCCCTCAATCGCTGTTTCATCTCATCCCATCGGGTAACGGGATAATATCCATCACGCTCGAACGACCTCTCCACACTAATCCAGAACATCTTGGCTTGGCCCAGAAGCTTCATTTTAGTGAACCGAACTCGCAGTTCGTCATTCATATCATACCAATAAAAGAAGTGGTCCATGTCTAGGATCTAGTCACAAAAGGCCTTCGGGTCCAGGTGACCGTCGAAGGAGGGCGCATCAATTCGGAGGCGTCGGATAAGGTCGTCCTCTACCGGGGTGCGCTCTCGGCGCGCTGCCACATACTCATCGCGAGGATCGTCAGAGTTGTACTCGTGTCATGCGGGTGGGCCACGACCGTATCGGGCCGGTGGTAGGCGTGGCTCGTAGGGTGGCCGAGGGTTACCCCTCGGAGCGGGGTCCCGACGATAATCATGTACCTGCTTGGGGGTCCGTCTTCGTGGAGCGGGGTCCCGACGTGGTGGCTCTCTACCTCGCCGATCAGGTGGAGGCGGAGCGTCCTGTGGGTCTTCCAGGGGTTCCTCATAACGTGGTGCTAGGGCTTGGACCTCTAAGGGCTCCTATCTGGTCGACTCTAGTGTTGACCCTAGAAATCTCGTTTTTAAGGGTGGCGAACTGCTCGAGGACTAAGCGCTGGAACTCGGGGGCCGCCATGTCCGAATTCGAATTGGTGGACCGATCATCAGTAACGTTTTGATCAGACATCGGGGCTCGAAACAACCTACCACTACGAAGCATGCAATGTGACTCGAACCTACCTCTGATACCAAATGATGCAGTGGCAGACCGACTAAAATTTAACAGGACTATAGCAATGCGAACTAGGGTGTATGAGGTCAATGGATCGTGCACGTGCAAAAATGAGAGCAACCAAAGTAGATCAACTAGCAAGTGATAAAATTTCAACAAAAAGGCTAAGAGCATAATAACCACAATTTTGAGCAACTAATAACGTAGGAGCCTTTTATAATTTGCCAACAAACGAGGCACGAATCAATTAAGCGCGCCGGTAGGGATCCAACAAGTCACACAACTTCTCAATACAATAGCATATAATGATTCCACAACCAAACCATAGCAATAGTTCAAAACTAGCATCCAAAGGAGAGATAAAATACCATATACCTTGATTAGCTCGTGCATGCGGCGGCTCGGCCTCGGGATGAAGTGTCGTGGGCGGGGTGCTTTCGGTGTGTTGGTGGATCCGCGGAGGGTTGCAGGTGATAGGGATGGGTGGATTAGGGCTATTAGGGAATGTGGAGAACGAGATCTATGGAGGCGGATCTAGGTTTGGGCCGAGCGTGGGCTGTGGGGGCTTGGGAAGGGAAAGCGTGGGAGGAGAGGGGAGGATCTGGACGGGACAGTGTATGGTTGAAAGAGGTGGACGAGAGGGAGAGCTAGGCTTGGCGGAGACGGGGCGGGACTGGCCGGGGCGGGGGGGGGGGGGGGGGACCTGGACGGGAAGGAGCAGGCGCGGATGGGGCAAGGCAGGCCGGGGCGGGGCGGAACTGGACGGGAAGGAGCAGGCGCGGACGGGCGAGGCACAACTCTTCAGAATCCACCGAAGGAGAAGACCGAGAGTTGCAGCACAAGCAACTTCGACCCTTGAACCGGTCACCAACAAGCACTTAAATAAGAAACAAGCCAAAGTAAAATTAGGGCTCCCGATCGGGCGGCTAGAAATGTTCGGTCCGAACGGGGACTAAATACATCAAAAATATAAAAACCAATATATCAAATTTGCTCGGAACGACACTCCGGATGCATCCGCGGACCCGGATCGCCCAGCCGGGCTGTCGATCACCGCCTCCTGCGGGAGTAGACGTGCGCGTGTCGTCGATCGCCATCAATATCTCTATCTAATTTACAAAAAATTAAAATATTTGATTTTATAAAATAAAGTTATGTTCATTCGATTACTAAGATTATTATTAGTCATTCCATAATTTGTGTTATACATCGAGTTTGGAATGATACAACAAGCTATGATCATTATATCATCAAATTTGAAATGATATAATTAATAAATCTAATATCGGGACACATATCAGTAACTTTAATATTCACTTTTGGATAGCATTTGAATAGAAATAATTATATAAGTCATCAAATTTGAAATGACTGACAACTATTCATCTCAGCCTTTCATCAGATAGCATCTGAAATATTTCAGTATACTCAATCTAGATGCCTGAATGTAAAATTAAGTTCTAAAATTTTAAACATAAGAAAGATATTAAGTTCTACAAAATAGACTTTAATCTTATCTCCCTCGATGTTTTAGATGCAAGAACCTTACATAAGCCCTTGGTAATGACTTCTGCGACATTATCTTTTGATCACACATCCAATAGAAAAATTATCTCCCGACTTATGAGATTGGTCAATCAGGCATGTTTCATCCTTAGTTGTCTAATCTTTCCATTGAACAAAGTATTTATTGCAATGATTTTTGTAGCTTGATTGACACAAAAAATCGATATTGAGTGCATTTTCAGACTCGTCATTGAAATATCCATTACCAAATCTCTAAGATGATTTTCACCACTTAAGTCTCTCGTGCTAAATTGTTTTGTCAACTTAATTTTCACGTCTTCCACCTTAACTGATAAGTGCTCAAAATTAGCATGTCATCAACATACAAGCATATAATTATCACTTTATTTGAACTTGTTCTTATATACAGACATTTATCTGATATGCTTGATTTGAAATTCATGCATTTCACACAAGTGTCAAATTTCTCATGTCGCAATTTTGGTGCATGCTTCAATTCGTAGAGTGACTTAATCAACTTACAAGCCTTGTTTTCTAGACCTTCTATGACAAACCCTTTAGGCTGGTGCATATAGATCTCCTCAGTCAGATCTTCATTGAGAAATACGATCTTGACATCCATTTGATGAACGGTAAGATGTTTGATAAATGTTAAAGCGAGAAAAATCCTATTTGTCGCAATGTGACAAACATGTGAGTATATATCAAAGTAGTCTATACCACTCACTTGAGTGAAGTCTTTGACAACTAGTCGTACTTTGTATTTGACGATACTCCCATCAGGATTGAGTTTCTTCTTCAGAACTCACTTGCTTCTAATAGTTTTGGCCCCTTAGAGCAAGTCAGCCAATGTACAAGTATGGTTTTGTATGAGAGAATTCATCTCATCATTTATGATTTCTTTCCATAATAAAGAATCCCTATATCGCATCACTTCCTTATAGGTAGATGAATCAGCTTCAACTTGGTAAATCATGAACTCTATACCGAAGCTTTTGGACACTCTGTCTCTATTATAAAACTTTTTAGATTATAAGTTACTAGTGTCTATAGGCTCAGTGTCTGAGATTCTTATTTCTGACTCAACAAAAGTCTCAGTACTGGTGGTTGACAGACCTTAAAGAATCGAGTTTTTATCTTTAGGAACTTATCCTAAAAAAATAGCATCACTAGATTATATTACAGTATTTGTTGAGAGATCTAGAAATCTGTCTGCAACACTATCTTCTGCACATTCTAGATAGACACTTGTGTTTGTCCTATGTTCAATCTTAGATCTCCTAGGGTCAGGTATCCTAACATAAATGATACATCCACAAGTTTTAAGAATATCAAATCTAAGAGGTCTCTTAAACTAAAACTAATAGAGTGTTTGTTTCAACTTTACATGAGAAAATTTGTTAAGAATGTGATTTGATGCAAGGATAACTTCACCCCAATATGCAGCAAACATGTCAACAGTCAAAAATATAAAATTCAACATTTTTATTAAAGTTCTATTTTTCCACTCAGCGATACACGAGGCGGTAGTTTCCGGGATAATGTCATTGCTAGCGAGAAAATCTCTAAACTACCCCGCTACATATTCTCCTCTTCTATCACTTCTTAGTCTTTTGATTTTCATGTCAAGTTGATTTTCTATTTTATTTTTGAAAATACGAAATTTATCAAAAGCTTTATCTTTGGATTTAGTAAGATAAATATGACTAAATATAGAGTAGTTATCAATAAAAATTATCGGATACTTCCGACCTCCTCTTGTGACAAAACTTTTGTAGTCACAAATGTGTTGCAGATTAGAGACCGGGCGGTATGTCGGTCTGACTCTGGCGGGTTGCAGTCCGGACGATCTGTCGGTTTCTCTCCTGCGGTTTGGTTGCTGGCCTGTTGTTGTTGGTGCTCTAGTGATTTGTCAATCAGTCTCTGTCGACCTGGAGACCGGGCGACCTGGCGGTCTATTGTGGCGGCTTGGTGTCTTCCTCTTGTGGTTGCCGGGCGGTTTGCCCATTCATCAAACCGCGCGGCTTGGTCGGCTTGTATTTATGTTAAACCGCTTGTACATGATATTTTTTAATCTCACATTGCTTATTTGTAATCTCTTTCATCTCCTTCATTCTATAAAAGGGAGGCTATACCATGTAGTTGATATCTTTTTTGGAATACAAAAATTTCTGTTTGTCCAATTTCCGGACTCTCTTTTTCTGTTCGCACATGGTATCAGAGCCCGCGATCTTGTCCGCCTGATTCAGTGCCTTCCTCTGTCCGCGCGACTTGATCTCTTTCTTGTCTCTTGTTCGCGCGGCCTCTCCTCCTTTGTCGCTGCTCTTTGTTTGCGCGACCTTCTTCTTCTCGCTCTTTCTACGCGGACTGCTTTCGAGGCTTCTCGATCTTCTGTTCGCGCGACCTGCTCTCTTCCCGCGCGACTTCTTTCCTTTGCACTGTTGCGGATTCTTCTTTTATCCGCTGTCGTCCCTTTCCTTGTGTCCACTGTGGTTTTCTCTCTGCCCGCGCGGCCTTTTATCCGCCTCGACCCCTTTCTTTCCGCACGGCCTCTCTCTTCTCTCTACCCGCGCGGCTTCTTCTATGGCCCTGTCCGATTCTTCTACAACCACCGCTACTCCTGTGGCACCTACGCCTCCTCCTCCCATTCCTTCCGGGAATCTTGGCACCGTCTCCAAGCTTGTTGGCTCCAACTACCCGGATTGGAGCGTCTCCTTCACCTTCCTCCTTCGTTCCCAACACAAATGCCACCACCTTACCGATGACCCTCCTCCTACCACTTCCGCTGAGTTTGACGACTGGGATGCTAGCGATGCGTTTGTCCGCACTTGGCTCGCTAACAGTCTTTCCGATGAGTGTCTTCCTGTCATCTGTCATGATGAGACGGTCAAGAAGACATGTCTTCATCTTGCTGCTCTGTACTCAAAGGGGGCTCAGACGTCCCGCATTTATACTTTGTATGCGGAGCTCTTTGCCCGTCCTTCTATGTCTCATGTTGTCGCTTATCAACAGGTTCAAGCTCTTAAGGCTGAGATTCTTCAACATCGTCCATTCTCTGCGGATCTTGTCGAACAGCACAAGCACTTTCAAGAACTGCTTGATGTGTGCTACCTTCTCCGGCTTCCTGATTCCTACGATATGATCCGCCAACAAATCTTGAGTGAAGCGAACTCTCCCAACTTAGATACAACTGCTGCTCGCATTGCCGCAGTTACTTCTCTTCTTCAGCGTCCGCTTCTGTCTTCTCCTCCTCCAGAATAATATGCTCACCAGACTCAACAGAGCGGCTCTGGTAGTCGCAACCACCATTCTGGTGGTCGAAGTTCTTCCCGCTTCCTCTGCTCTCACTGTGGCCGCACCGGGCATCTTGTGGATCGATGCTGGCTGAAACATCCACATCTGCGCCCTTCTGGTGACTCTTCCACCTCCTCTTCCAAGCCGTCCGCTTCGGTGGTCACTTCCTCAGGTAGTGCTCACGTGGTTACTCATGGTAAATGACTCATCGACTCTGGTGCAACTAATCACATGACGGGCAATCCGCAATGTTTTTCTCTCCTTGAAACACATGATCGGTTGCCCCCGGTTCCTCCTTCCCGACGAAGCAAGTTCATGGTTCTACCCGTCCATTTGATCTTGTTCACTCCGACATCTGGGGTACTGCTCCTACCGTCACTGTTGGTCGGGGTAGCTCTTATTTTGTTACTTTCATTGATGATTTCTCTCGATTTACTTGGGTGTATCTCTTACGAGAATGCTCTGAACTTTTTGATGTATGACAATCTTTTTATCATTTGATTAAAAATCAGTTTGATGTTTCTATTAAAGTATTACGCTCTGATAACGCCAAAGAGTACGTTAGTCAAGTTTTTTTCTCATTTTGTATGCAACATGAGATTATTCATCAAACAAGTTGCGTTTACACCTCCCAACAAAATGGGGTGGCGGAACGCAAAAACCGTCACCTTCTTGTTGTTGCTCGCACCTTACTTACGCAAATGCATGTCTCTCGCTCCTACTGGGGTTATGTTGTTCTCATTTCTTGCTATCTCATCAATCGCATTCTCTCCACTGTTCTTCGTGATCAAATCCCTTTCTCCATTCTCTATCCAGGAAAGGATCCCTTTCCTCTCCCTCTACGTATCTTTGGGTGCACAGCCTTTGTGCATGCTCCCTCCGCCACCCGCGACATTCTCCCCTCGCTCCATCAAATGTGTCTTTCTGGGCTACTCTATCACTCAGAAAGACTACTGTTGTTTTGACACCATTCTTCGCAAGCAGTTCGTCTTCGCGGACGTTACCTTTTTCGAGAATGCTCCATATTTCTTTAATGACTCCTCTCCTCTCCCCGTGGCACCCAGTCTTCCTCTTCCTCTTCCCTCCAGCCCATCCCCTCCTACTGAGGTCTTTCCTCCTCCACCGTCTCCATCCACTTCTCCTCCCTCTCCACCTCCGCAATCTCCCTCCTCTTCGCCGTCGTCGCTCTCTCCTCTCGGGCCAGCTCTCTCCAACACGGATGCTCCGGATACTGAGGAACCTGCTGACCTGGACCTCCTCATTGCCCTTCGCAAAGGGGTTCGGGCGTGTACTAAGCATCTGTTTGCTGCCGTTGTTTCCTATGATCGTTTGACACCTGCTCGCAGGAACTTTGCGCTGGCTATCTCTGCCACTTCCACCCCACGTTCCTATCAGGAGGCCCATACCATTCCACATTGGAAGGCTGTCATGGATGAAGAGATTGCTACTCTCACTGAACGGGGTACCTGGACCCTGGTTTCTCCTCCTTTCGGCACAGATGTTGTTGGCTGTCGCTGGGTCTTTGTGGTGGAGTTTCTCCCCGATGGCAGTGTGGATCGTTACAAGGCTCGGCTTGTTGCCAAGGACTTTACCCAAACTTATGACGTTGATTACTTTGACACTTTCTCTCAAGTTGCACGTCTCAGCACTATTCAGGTCCTTCTCTCTGTGGTTGTCAACAGAGATTGACCCACTTCACAGCTGGATGTGAATAATGCTTTTCTCTATGGGGATCTTCATGAAGATGTCTACATTGAGCAACCTCCAGGGTATGTTGCTCAGGGGGAGACACAGGTTTGCCGGCTCAAGAAGACTATCTATGGCCTAAAACAAAGTCCTTGCGCTTGGTTTGACAAGTTTAGCGGGATTGTGGCGGCTTTAGGTTTTACGAGAAGTTCTGCAGATCACTTCTTATTTACTCGTAAAACTTCTCTGGGTCTAGTGCTGCTTGCAGTATATGTGGATGATATTTTTCTCACTAGAGATGACCAAGCTGGGATAATCTTGATAAAGAAGCATCTTCGGCAACACTTGATTACAAAAGATATGAGCTCTCCAAAATACTTTTTGGGCTAAACCTGCCCGATGTCCCATGGCGACTGGAGAAGATAAAACATGGACGGATGACTCTCCTCTTCTTTTTGATGTTACAAGGTATAGACGTCTGGTTGGTAAACTCATATATCTCACGGTGACCAGACCCGACATTGTTTATGCTGTTGGCAAGATTAGTCCATTCATGCAAGCTTCTAGGGAGTGTCATCTACAGTCGGCCCTGAAGATATTTGAGTATATTAAATCGGCTCCTGGGAAAGGACTTCTCTTTCAGAGGAATGGTCACTTAAGGGTTGAAGCGTACTCCGATTCAAGCTATGTCGATGACAAAGGAGACCGCAAGTCAACTTCAGGTTTTTGCACCTTTGTGGAGGGGGGGGGAACCTTGTGAGCTGGAAAAGCAAGAAACAGTCGGTCGTCTCCAGGTCCAGTGCAGAAGCAAAATATCGAAGTATGACATCGACCACGTGTGAGTTGAAGTAGTTACGGGCTCTCATGTTTGACTTATGAGAGGTCTACAACCATCCTCTACCTATATTTTGTGACAACAAAGCCGTTATATACATCTCTAAAAATCCGGTCTTCCATGAGAGAACCAAGCACATTGAAGTTTACTAGCATTTCATTCGGGAGGAGATTCTGAAGGAACAAATTTGTACTTCATTCGTCACCTCCGATAAAGAGTTGGCTGATATTTTCATCAAGCCGGTATCCGCCTCTTTTCATCACATTTGCAACAAGCTGGACATGATCGATATATATGTTCCAGCTTGAGGGGGAGTGTTGCAGATTAGAGACCGGACGGTCTGGCGGTCTGACTCTGGCGGGTTGCAGTCCGGGCGGTTTGTCAGTTTCTCTCTTGCGGTTTGGTTGTTGGCATGTTGTTGTTGGTGCTCTGGCGATTTGTCAATCAGTCCCGGGCGACTTGGAGACCGGGCGACCTGGCGGTCTATTGTGGCGGCTTGGTGTCTTCCTCTTGTGGTTGCCGGGCGGTTTGCCCATTCATCAAACCGCGCGGCTTGGTCGGCTTGTATTTATGTTAAACCGCTTGTACATGATATTTTTTAGTCTCACATTGTTTATTTGTAATCTCTCTCATCTACTCCATTCTATAAAAGGGAGGCTATACTATGTAATTGATACCTTTTTTGGAATATAAAAATTTCTGTTTGTCCAATTTTCGGACTCTCTTTTTCTGTTCGCACTAAATATAGAGTAGTTATCGATAAAAGTTATCGGATACTTCCGACCTCTTCTTGTGACAAAACTTTTGTAGTCACAAATGTCAGAATGTATTAACTCTAATAATTGTGTGCTATTAGAAATCTGACTAAAAGGTGTTCTGATCATCTTCGTTTGAGCATAAATCTCATATTTGTCAAACTTGATTGTTTCTAAGGGAATATTGTGAGTTTTAGCTAACAAGAGTAGTTTTCTATAGTTCACGTGTTCTAATCTTGCATGTAAAGTCTTAGAATTTATCAGATTTAAACTAACTTGACTTACTATTTTTTTTGCTAGACTCAATCTATACATCATGTTTAAGACATATGTACAACCAAAGTAATTTGAGTTAACCATTAAAGTCACTCAACCGCCACTAATGTTAAAAAACATACCAACATCAAACAATAAACTAATTGAAATTAAATTAGCAGCTAATGTAGGTATAAATTTAATATTTTTCAAAATTAAATGCGTACCTGAAGATAGTAGCAAATTCGCAGTCCCAGTCTGGAGTACCTGTGCAATGTCTGCATTCGCAACAGTCAAAGCTTCTTCAGCTGCAATGACATCCTTCAGAAACGCAAAATTATTGCAAACGTGACATGTAACACCCGACTCTAGCCACCACTCTGTATTGGTCTTTCATTTTCCAATCATGACAACAAAGTTGGCTGACACAGTCTGATAAAACATGTTTGCTTTATTATCAGCTTTGGGTGTGTTGGATTCGCCCTTTTTTAGGCTGCTTGCATTCAGAAGCGCAGTAACCCTGCTAGTTGCAGTTGTAACATGTCTTTAAATTTTTTTGATTTTTTTAGTGTCAGCAACTGCAGATGCACTGATGGGCAATTTAGTCTTCACAGACTTAGTCTTTCGCTTAGGATGCATGACCATGTTAGCAGCAGAGTTCTGCTTACTAACCGTCTCTAAAGCGTATCTAGTATGATTCTCGTTCTCAATACAAATGAAATGTTTGAGGTCTTTAAGACTAATTTGTGTCTTCTTCTGATACATCTCTGTCTAAAAAAAGTATCACGCCGATAGGAGTTTAAAAATGATAGCTCCTGCAACAAAACCATATGGCAAAGAAAGGTTCTCACCGTTGAGCTTGTCTACAAGAGTCTCAAAGTCTGTAACCAGTGGAAGAATCTTCTTGTCTTCAGCGAAGGTAAAGGCCGTGAATTTGTCCACGAGGTGCTTCTTTGACATACTCGCTTCTTCTCTAAACTGTTCCTTCAGAGCATCCCAGATCTCCTTTGCAGTTTTCGTCTTATAATAGGTTTCTGCCAATCTGTTTAAGAGACAATTGAGGAGGTAATCGCGACGAAAGTCTTCGTCGTTGATCCATTGATCTTCATCTTCTCCTGCTGCATAAGAAGCAAAATCAGACTGTATAGCATAAAATATATTTAAATACTTCATACCGAACTGGGTATTCCACTTTCAGGTAATGAATTCTAAATCTGAGAATTTCTCCAGTTTGATCATCGGAACAGGAGAGGAGAGGTTGCTTCCCTTTGACATTGTATGTCCCTTTCCAATTTTTTGAATCTACAGGCGAGGAGGAAACACACGAGGCAGTTAGCATCTCTATTCAACGACAACGAGAAGATCGTCTCTTTTCCAAGAACTTGGAATTTGGATGGGCAATAGTAGCAAAACAGAGCTTCTCCTTTTTTTTTGGATCTTCTGATCAGTGAGGATGAAGATGGCTCCCACCCCTTTTTTCGACAGAAATGGGAGCCATGTGGAGCTTTCTCTTCAATCAGCAACAACAAGGTCCGGCGAGATCCACACTTTCCCCACGAGATTTGAACGACACAGGCTTCTTCACAGGATCTACTCCTTGCGGAGGGATCAATAGACAACGCGGCGGATTTGCGAGACAGAGGCAAGATCCTGCTCCCATTGGGAGCGACAGCACCGTAAACACAAAGGATCGTCCTACAGCCCTAGATCTTGAAACTTCTCGATCAGGAGCAGCGCGCTGGAGAACACCGGAAGCAACGACGACGGATCTGTGTGGCGCAAGTGTTCTGCCTTCTCGATCAGCAACGGGGGAGGAGAAAACTCGCGATACAGATCTTTGCAGCGACAGCAAGGTGCGACGGGAAACAGTTTCCCAACCGACGACTGTGTGAGAAATCGCGACTCGATTTCGCGATCTGCGGCGGAAGCGTGAATCGGAAAAAAGGGAAACACCTTTCTGCACCTCTGATTGGCTACATCCAAAGAATACAGGCCTTCTCTCCTGCGACAAAAAGCGATAGATGCACGTGATCTTTCCTTCGTCCAGTCGGAGACAGAGATCTGCGATCTCAGCAACAGCAACCAGGAGGAAGAAAGCCTTTTCCAGTAAAACCACACGAATAGCAACGACGGATCCTCCTTCCAGCGACAAAGAAGAGATCGCGACAGCAGCGACGTACGACAGAGAACGGGGATTCACTTCTTTCCAATGAACCTTGTTCTCTTCCCGATCGAGAGATACGACGGAACCTCGCGAAGGACAGGAAGATTGGAGAAATCGTGAGCGGCGGGAGCTGACCGTTTCAACGGGAGTGGGGTTAGGGCACACAAAACGAAAACTTTGAGATTGTTAGTGCACTCGAAGCATCCCGTGTGACGGTCAAGTTTGGAATGATCTCCACGTTGCCCTCAGCAAGGGTATTTATAGGAGTAACCCTAAATCTCCAATGGATTATTAAATGCCAACCGGATCCAAACCAAACTCATTAAGAACATGTACCAATTATATAAACATACCTCGACAATATTATACCTTTGTGAACCTCTTATTTATTATGAAATGAATTATGTTGTCTTAAACCTCCTGTTCAACTCGTCCCTGTTCCTGACTTCTCCTTCACGATTTCTTCCCCCGTTTTTTCTAATCTCTCGTTGGAGGCGTATCAGTGGTAAGAGCCTTCGTTCCAGTCGTTTCCTCGTGACAATTCTTATGATGATGTATGAGCATCACACTCGCAACCAGGATATTCGCAAAGAAGCCGATAATCTAAGGTTGACCTTGCAGGAAGTGAACCAACAGCAGCAGGAACTGAACCAACAGCAAGCCGCCACTGCAGAAGATGTGCGGAAGTTGGTCGTGGCACTAAATATCGGCCAAAATGGCACAGCAACCTCTTCCAACTTACCAACTGAGCAGCAGCGCACTCATCATACTGGTTATTCCCTGCCTACCAGATGAGCTAGGCTTGATTTTCCGCAATTTTCTGGAGATTCTGTTAAGGAATGGATCTATAGAACCAAACAATTTTTTGAAATTGATGAGAGTCCGGATGGTCTCAAGGTGAAATTAGCATCAGTCAATTTGGAAGGGAAGGCACTAGCATGGTTTCAAATCTATGTCAAATCCAGACTAGCACGCACTGAATTAGCATGGGAGGAAATTACCATGGTCATTCACGAACGCTTCCGATTGACGTTGTTTGAAGAACCATTGAGTGAACTTAAGGAACTGCACCAAACGACCGTCGAACACTATTTTGACGAATTTGAGGCGTTAAGAAATAAGGTACTCATCACCAAAGAGTGCCATAAATTTATTCTTGACTGGATTCCGCAAGGATATTGCGCTTCAGGTGCGAATGTTTGGCCCTACCTCCCTTCAGAAGGCCTACAATTGCAAATAAACGACTAGTTCATCATCAAGGAGTGATTGCTAGCCCCGTCTTGGAGGCAAATCGAGTTCATGTCCCTACTAACTGTTCTCTTATTTCCTCTAGCAGGCATCAACCAACCAAATTAACAAGAAAACTGTCCCCGAGAGAAATAGAAAAAAAAGGAGATCTAAGGGCCTTTGTAATTGGTCTGATGAGAAATTCACCAGAGATCGTAAATGCCCGTTGAAATCGCAGCTGTATGTACTTGAAATGGACGGAGAAAGTAGTGACAGTGAAAAAGAGAATGTTTTTGAAGACGCCTTGACAGAGAAAATTAACACTTCGCTAGAGCCACTGATTACTCCACAAGTGTCCATGCATGCCATCACGGGTCTTAATTACTATCATACAATGAGGGTAACGGAGAGTACCCATAATTTTTTGGATGAAACCGCAGCTACCAAATTGAAATGCTGTTTATCCACTATACCCGCATTCAACATAGCTGTTGCCGACAGTAACAAATTGCAAAGCAGATATATGTGTGAAAAATTCAAGTGGGGAATGCAAGGTTCCCAATTCAAAGCCATATGCTTGTCCTACCCTTAGGAGGGCGTGATATGGTTATGGGAATACAATGGCTAATCACATTGCAGCCAGTTAAATGGAACTTTAGGAACCTCCAAATGGAATTCGGATCACAATATCAAAAGGTTACTTTACAGGGCAGTAGATATTTGACCAGCACCATTGTAAACAAGAGGCAGATAAAATAAATTATTACAAAAATCCCCGCAATTGTCTTACATTTCATTATGCTGGCTGGAGCATCAACGCCCATTCTTCCTTCCTCCATTGATTCAAATTTTAATTTGGATAATGTAGAGAAATACAATTTAAGAGAGAGAAAATCAACAATTTTATTAATTGCTCATATATATTCACTTACACCACGAGTATTTGTACATATATATATAGGAGGAGAGTCTAAACTTTGTGCTAAGATGTGAGACTAATCCCTAAGAGAGCTTTGCATGAGCTTTCAAGAAGGGACTTTCTTTATAATTTCTTCAACACTCTCCCGCAAGCTGAAACATACAAGTCAAAGGAACTAAGCTTGGATAAGAACTGAAAATATAGAGGTCGCGGTAAAGCTTTTGTAGGAATATCAACGTTTTGTTCTATAGTAGGAACATGTCTCAAGTCCAATTTCCTTAGTTGAACCTTTCCCGAATAAAGTGACAATCGATCTCTATATGCTTAGTACGTTCATGGAACACGGTATTTTTGACAATATGAATAGCAGCTTGACTATTGTAGAACAAGGTGGCAGAAGAGGAGAGTTTAACACTCAGGTCTTCCAGAAAGCTTTCAAGCCGCGTGAGTTCAGAGAAGACAGGGTTCATTGATCAAAACTCAGCTTCTGCAGATGTGTGTGCGATGAAAGATTGGTTCTTGCTTCGCCAAGTAACAAGATGTCCACGAAAGTATGTGCAAAAACAACTTATGAAATGACAATCATCCAGGGATCTAGCATAATCAGCATCAGAGTAAACAATGAGAGATAGAGACGAGGAGGGCTTATATACGAGTCCTTGATCGGGAACAGACTTCGAGTATTGGAGAATGCGCTCAACTGCCTAGAGATAAGAAGTCCGTGGAGCATGCATAAATCTACTGACAACCCGAATAACAAACGATATATCAGATCTTGTAACTGTCAAATAAATCAACTTTCCTAAAAGACGACGATAGTATTTTGAATTTGGTAGGAGTGTATCATAGTCGGAGGAACAAACACAGCTTGTTGTTAACATCCATATGTGTGTCAACTGGCTTGCAACTAGAGTAGCCAACATCATAAAGAAGATCAAGACAATACTTTCTTTGAGATGAGACAAGACCATTGGGATGACAGGCTATCTTGATACCAAAAAAGTATCGGAGATTCCCCAAATCTTTGGTCTGGAACACGGAGGCCAAGTGTTCCTTGATCATATGGATGTCTTTCGAATCATTACCAGTAATTAAAATATCATCAACATAAATCAAGAGTATCACTATGCATGATGAACTATGACGGGTGAAGAGAGAGAAATCAGCCGAGCTCCGAGTAAACCTAGCATTACTAACAACCCGACAGAACTTGTCAAACCATGCCCGAAGATACTGTTTGAGACCATAAAGAGATTTTCTGAGATGACATACAAATGACTTTCACGTGGTCTCAAAGTCGGGAGGTTGGTGCATGTAGACAATCTAAGCAAGATCACCATTGAGAAAGACATTTTTTACATCCAACTAATGTAAAGGCCAATGACGATGAATGGCCAGAGAGATCAAGACACGGACAGTGTTTAGCTTTGCAACAGGGGAGAAGGTCTCTTCATAGTCAAGGTCGTGTTGTTGAGTAAAACCACGAGCGACGAGGGGAGCCTTTAGTCGTTCAACCGTCCTAATTGGAGTATGTTTGATAGTAAAGACCTATTTGCAACTCACACATGTTTGGTCAGGAGGGCGAGGGACAAGATCCCAGATGTGATCGGCCCAAAGGGCAGCCATTTCTTCTTCCATAGCAGCCCGTCACCCCTGATGTTGAAGAGCCTCCTGCAAAGTAATAGGGATGTAAACCGACAATAATGATATTGTAAAGGTGTGAAACAGAGGAGATGATCGATGCAAAGAAACATTGATGGGGCGGGTTGTAGAGGGCGTGTCCGGATCAGTAAAGCGCAGAGTGTCATCAGTAGAAGGTAACATCCTCGGGGCATCGAAACGAGATGGACGCCGAGGTATACGAGAAGCAGAGGAGGTTTTGGTGGGAGATTTGGGAGTGGCGTGGGGGTATGAAGTAACAAGAACAGTGGGCCGTGGAGGAAGAGACGGTAGTGGAGGGTCACGGGGTTGAGAATGATAGGGTTGGTATTCAATAAAAGTGACATCTGCTAATATAACAACCTTCCGATCATTGGGAGAGTAGCTGACATAGCCTTTCTGAGTGCGCGAGTGTCCAACGAACATATATTTGGTGGCAAGAGCAAGCTTGTCAGTTGACAGACCAAGATTATGAACATAACAGACGCGATCAAAAATACGAAGCATGACAGGTAAGGGGGTGTGGAGGGAAATAGAAGGTCAAAGGGAGCCGCAAAGTTGAGAATGGAGAAAAGCATACGGTTAATAAGGTAGTGGGATGTAGAAACCGCAAAAATTCAACACAATTTGGGAACATGCATTTGAAACGTACGGGAACGGGTGTCTTCAAGAAGGTGGCGATTCTTACGTTCTGCAACACCATTTTGTTGAGGGGTATACTCACAAGAGTTTTAATGGATGATTCCAAACTTAACACACAAGTCTGTAAATGTATGACTTGTGTATTCACGAGCATTGTCTATTCAGAGAGTTTTAATGATGGTAGAAACTAGTTGCGAGTCTCAATTATAAAGACACAAAAGATACATGATAGTTCAAAGCGATCATGAAGTAAATACAACCATATCATACGAGAGTAATCATCAATGAAGCTAACGAAGTAACGATAACCATAAAACTTGTGGTTTTATAGGGTCCCCAAATATTTGAGTGAACTAAAACAAAGGGAGCATCGCTCCGAGTACAATGAGGTAAAATGGTAGAACGATGGTGCTAGTCGTATATACATGACTCGCATGTGAAGTCACTGTGGGCCAAATCAGGAAAAGCTTTCTGGAGGATGTTGATAGGTGCATGCCCAAAACGTCCCATTCGACAGAGCTAATAGATGAGAGAATAGTGGGGTGGGGGTCCAGGATGTAAAGCCCATTTGATAGTTTCCATTTACCAATTACATTTTGCTTCTTTCAATCATGCACAACACAAGAGGTGGAAAAGAAAGTTACATAGCAATCAAGGTCTTGAGTGAGACAGCTAATAGATAGGAGATTGAAAGGAGAGTCTGAAACATGAATAACCAAACAAAGAGTGATGTAGGGGGTAATGATGACGTCGGTTGATCCAAAAACTGGGATAGTGTCTTCATTGGCAACAATAATAAACTTGGGATGCTCAGAGTCCAAGTATTGAGAAGGTTTCTTCGGGGTAATATGGTGTGTTGCTCTTGAATCTGAAATCCAGGACGGACTGTGAGCTAGACAGGAGATACCTCCATTTGAAATAGACACGCCAAAATCGAAGGAACGATAGATCAACTCTTGAAGTTGTCGGAGTTGGGTGAGCAGGGCATCAACGTTAGTTCGAACGCTGTTTGGAGCTTGAACGACAGTAGAGGCAGGCAGTGCAGGAGGTAGACTGTGTATACAGTAACAAGTGGCTTCCAGGTGACCATGCCCTCCACAGTAAGTACACTTAAGAGGAATGCAACTGTGTCGACCTCGGACCTCTACCCTGAGAATAGGTGCAACCCCCACAATGGAATAAAGGAGAAAAGTGAGATGGTGGTGACCACGGAGATGGATGTGAAAGATGGGGTATCATGAGTAGCCATTGGAGAAGATCTAACCATAACTGAAGCAGGCAGAGGAGCTGAGAAAGACAGATCGGGCGAGCAGAACATATTAGTAGGTGCGGCGGCTTGAGCGGTCTGGTGGAGAGAGCTCGACGACACTTGCAATAGTCGGTGCAAGAAGAGGCAACGAAAAATAGACCGCACGATAAGATGACAAGAGGCTCTTGCGGGCAAGAGCGCTAATCGTAAGAGAAAAGAAACAGACTGCTAGACAAGCTCGCACGACGATTTGCGATTAGAAGATGCTTGGCGGCCAGTCGCTGCGAACAGAGAGCGGGTGTGACTACTGCAGACAAGGCAGAGAGGCTTGGCAACTTCAGCCAGAGCTGATGGCGAGAAGAGGGCAGTGGCCAGGAACAGGGATTGAGCGAGCAAAGACACAAAAAAAGTCTTGCGAGCAGAAGAAGCCTGGCGACCTGAGAGGGCTTAATAATAGGCGCAATCTCAGTGACGTGAATGAGAACTGCGACTGAAGCGAGCAAAGGCGCGACCAGACGGTCACGACGACGAAGCTCTGCTAACAGGCGGACAAAGCTAACAGAAGAAGCCTAGTGATTAAGCAAGAGCGCGGACAGAGGGAGCTAGGATGACAACGATCGAGCTTGGCGAGCAGAGATGAAGCTCGGTGAGCACACTTGAGCTCGGTAAGCACCAGCGGTCTATTGGAGAATCGTGAGCCCCAAAGAACAACCAAAAAGTCCAATATAAATCAGAACGGGGAGGGAAAAACCAGCCGAGCAGGCAAAAGCCAGCCAGGTTGCGGTCAGAAACCAAGAGATCGCATAGTTAGAAACGAAGCTGACCGTAGAAAAAGGGAGGCCACACACATAATTTGTAGGTCGGGTAGCTTTGATACCATGTAAAGAAACACAATTTAAAAGAGAGAAAATGAATAATTTTATTAATCGTTCATATATATTCATTCACACCACAAATATTTGTACATATATAGAAGGAGAGAGGAGAGTCTAAACTTTATCCTAAGATGTGAGACTAATCCCTAAGAGAGCTTTACACGGGCCTTCAAGATGGGCCGTTTTTATAATTTCTTCAATAGATAACAACAATGCAAGGGAGAAGGATGACTGCTCATTGAATCAGGAATTATTAGACATTTTAGAAGAATTCCATGATGTCTTCTCCATTCCCAAAGAAGTGCCATCAGTTAGATCACACGATCACTCTATTCATTTGAAGGATCCAAACCGAGTTACCAATTGCAAACCATATAGATATCCAGAGCTACAGAAGACTGAAATTGAGAAACTTATCAATGCAATGCTGCAAGCAGGGTCGTTCAAGATAGTTAGTCCTTTCTCATCTCCGATTTTGATGGTTAAAAAGAAATATGGATGGTGGAGGTTATGTATTGATTACAGATATTTGAATCAGAACACAATTAAGTACAATTTTCCAATTCTAATAATTGAAGAGTTACTAACCATTTTTCCAAATTGGATCTCAGATCCAGCTACCACCATGTGAGAATGAGTTCCCCGGATATTGAAAAGACTACATTTAGATCGCATAAAGGCCATTATGAATTCCCAATTATGCCTTTTGGTTTAACAAATGCGTCATCTACCTTCCAATGTCTCATGCATCAAATTTTCCAGGGCCAGTTGAGGAAATTCATTTTAGTATTTTTTGATGACAAATTAGTTTACAGCAGTTCTATGAAAGATCATGTGCAACACTTGAAGATTACCTTCCAACTGTTACGCCAACAAAAACTTTGCGTTAACAGGAATACTTGAGACATATAATCTCACGGGCCGTAGTTGAAGCAGATCCGCAAAAATTCAAAGATATGTTGGAGTGGCCGAAACCGTCCACCATAAAACAACTAAGGGGATTCTTATGCCTCATGGAATATTACAAAAATTTATCAAAGTCTATGGCATTAGGTAACGATCAGACTTTTTCCTTCACCAATAGCCAGTCCCTTTCAGCAGAGGATCGATCCTTCCCACTCTAATCTCGTCGGTTCTGTCCTGGTGAAGGTATATTTCTCTTGATTATTTTAGTCAGTGCCTCTTTCACTAAAAATTGGCATTTCCTTGGTAAGAATGATAGTATAGTGCACTTTCATCATTGATCGCAGGAATCAGAGAGATTGATCCCCATCCCATTCAGAAATTGTCAATCTTATGTGTAGTTCACCGATATTTGGAAAGAGGTAAAAACCATCTCTACCTTCTTTCATTTTACTCCCTCTCCCCCCCCCCCTCGTTTCGTTGTCAAGCATGGGTTGTCAGAGTACTTTCTGGTGAAACCCTAGCATGACGAAATTCATTTACTTAATGTATATACTAAATTCAGATTTTAAATTGATCATAAGTATCGATCAGAGTGAGATCCCTACCAGGAGTTCTTAATAGACCTTACTCAGAGGAAAGCATGCCTCTGCACCGTGTGTACGAGCGTCGTAACCCCAAGGTAGGAAATTCAACTTCTCTCGTCTAGACATATCAACAGTTATGAAACACAATGCGTAATTCGCTAAAGAAATCGATGTGAAATATACAATAGTACTTGTATATCATTTAAGTACATGTTAATAATTACCAAGCGAATATCAGACACTTGAATGCATGTTACACGTAACTATTAAATAAATATAAAATGTCACTCAGTAAAGTAATTTGACATTTAATGTAGAGCTTGAAAAATAAACTCCTTAATATACAATCAAAAATAATAAAAGAAGTTAGGAGCAACCACGCTAAACGCAAAGGCTCAGGAAACGTATTAACATTCAGATCAGTGACCTCGTTCTCATCTGACCAACAGTTTATATGAGCCACAGACGTGTGGTCGTCGACTACAGTTTCAGACTTGGAGATTTTCATATGCGAGTCCGTGCCATTCAGGGAGCACTTAAGTTCAAGGCATCATTGGGGCGTCATTTTGGCTGCATAATCAGATTAAGTTCAATAAATCATAAAACATAAATTTTGATTATTCAATCTTTAGAAAGAATTCATGGTACCAAAAACCAGTGCATGCAAGAACTCAAATAATAAGACAGAATCCATTATGCATCTTTACAGTTAATAACTTATAAGATTATAGACGGATTATTTAGAAGTGCATGGTCTCTATTGTTATATACAAACTAATTATGTATTTTTATTGTTACTGGGAGGAGTAGCCTTTCTTACTCACTAGTTGGACTGACCGTCTCCGAACATTTCTTTTCAGGGGTCACCGGTGGGGTGCCGCGCTTAGGATAATTGTCGCGGTTCTTCACCCTTGCTTGTCTTTCCCCACACTTGTGTTTCCTCCCGTTGTTTTTTTATTTATGAACTTCATGTAATAGAATTATCTATGTTTCAATGTCACAAAAAATATTTAAGCTTTCAGAAATTCAGATTTTATGGTTCTTTTCTTTACTAGTTGCCTCTGTGAATCAGATTTTGGGGTACCTTTGTTTACCCTTAATTGTATATATTACTTTTGTTGTAAATTTTCATTTAGTACTTTTACTTCTGTGTGCTATGGATCAGTTTTATTATTGTTGTTTAGTTTACTTTTTATCTTGGGGCACGACCGAATTGTCGATTTGTTGCTAAACTTGGTTGGGGTGTAACAAAAATACTCATATACAACCCTTGAAGTCGCAAGAGTCATTGCATGCCTTCAAACCATATTCATGAGTTCCTTTTGGCAAGCTCTCTTTAAGCTACATAATGTGAACTTAAATATTTCTACAGCCTACCATCTCCAAAATGACGGACAAACCGAAGTGGTAAACCGTTGCTTGAGATTAATTTAAGATATATGACTTTCGGCAAACCCAAAAATGAAGTTTTTGGTTACCCTTATCCGAAAGGTGGTATAACACCTCCTACCGCAACGCCATTTAGCTGACTACACATAAATTTGTTTATGGTCAACCACCACCCACTCGTATTCCTTATATTTTGAACTCAACAAATGCAGACACAGTGGATCGATCTCTCCAAGCCAGAGAAACAATGCTCAGGTTGTCGAGGCCACTAGTCGGGGAGCGACGACCGTCACCAAGGTAAGCCAAAAACTATGTCGTCGGGTCGGTGGGAAGCTGCAAGAGTCACTAAATCGTTGGAGACGAAGTTGTGCGTCACACCACTATAAATTATAAATACCATAGAAATCCCCTGCAGAAGTCCTTGCAGCTTCAAGGTGCGGGGCCTTGAAATACCCTGGTGAAAAACGCAAGAGCTTCAAATGTTGGAAGAAACCCGTAACCAGGTCCGCCGGAGGACATTATCAAGGATAAAAGCATCAAAATTGTAGAAAGTAAGAAGGGAAATGGAAGGTTCAATCTTATTCTTCCACAAAGGGGCTTTATATAGGAGCTACAACATGACTCATAACACCGATAAGCGGTGTGGGACTAAACATAATAATACTAAAATATTAATATCTCTAACACTCCCCCTCAAGCTGAAGGGGAAGCCTACAGCTTGGACACAACATAAAATAGAGGGTAAAAGAAGGAAGGCAGCGTGGGACAAAGCAACAGCTACCGAGGCCCAACCGCGTGTCACCGGGGATACTTCAACCGGGCAAGAGCCACACGACGTTGGTCCGCAAACCGACCATGACAACGCTGGATACACTCGGAGCGGAAACAAGGTCAACCACGCAAGACCAAACCAACCCTACCAAATCCAGAGAAAACGACGAGGAGACACAAACAACATATGAAATCAACCTAGGGGTCATGTGTGACTAAGGCAGGAGTCGGGAAAGAAGCATCCGAATCGCCATGATCACAAACACTCCCCCTCACGTGGAATACGTGCAAGAAGACATAGGATATACCTAGGGGCCATGTGTGACTAAGGCAGGAGTCGGGAAAGAAGCATCCGAGTCGCCAATATCACAAACACTCCCCCTCACGTGGAAGACGTGCATGAAGGTATAAACTACGCCTAGAGGCCGTGACGTACACTCCCCCTCACGTAGATCACGTGCACGAAGGCGGAAATCGTAAAGCGACCACACTAACACACCACAACAACGAGAAAACTGAAAGAGAAAAAAAAAACAGTAACATTAAACCCTAAACAGGGCCGTAGACGAAGCTGCGCTGAGTAGCAGCCATGCCGGAGAAGAAGAGAGCCGCAGCGGGTGCAGACAGAAGCCGGAGAAGTAGCAGCTGCAGCAGCCGGCAAGAAGGCTGGGCCGGAGAAGCGGCTGTAGCAGGCCGGAGAAGAAGAACGCCGGAGAAGATGAGCACCGGTGGCAGCAACACCTTCGGCGGTCGACGGGAGAAGCATCCGGCAGCAGCAGAGGCACGCCGAGTAGCCGGAGAAGAAGAAGAAGCGGGCGCAATGTCGGAGGAGAAGAAGTAGCCGGAGAAGTCGCCGGAGGAGGAGAAGAAGTAGCCGGAGAAGTCGCCGGAGCCATCGATGTCGATGGAAGAAGCCGTCGACGTTGACGATGTCGGAAGAAGCATCCGATGTCGGAGAAGCCATCGATGTAGCAGGCCGAAGAAGCATCGATGTCGAAGTTGTTCACGAAGGCCGCACGGGGCAGCAGCAGCGCAAGTAGTCGTCGACACGACGGGAGAAGCGCCCGCTCCCATCGCGGAATCAAGCGACGATTCCGTCGACGGGAGCGAGGAGGACAGGAGTTCCCGTGAGCCCTAGCAGCGCGCGGGAGCGGAAGCGGAAGCGGAAGCACAGGTCGGGTCCGGGGGAGGGAAGGGAAAAATTTTATTTTTTAGGTTTTCAGAACCTGGCTCTGATACCATGTAGAAAGTAAGAAGGTAAATGGAAGGTTCAATCTTATTCTTCCACAAAGGGGCTTTATATAGGAGCTACAACATGACTCATAACACCGATAAGCGGTGTGGGACTAAACATAATAATACTAAAATATTAATATCTCTAACAAAAATCTACGGTCATGACTTCATCCCCATCGCCACACATGAGAACCCGCAACTCCTTGAGTGGTAAGTCATGCGTCGAGGAGTAGGGTTACCTGCAATGGAAGCACAAACCTTGACTGCACAGATTGTTATACTCCTATGCATTCTTTTAAATGTCGGATGTCAGAGACATGTCATATTGAGATTTTAGATGTCGGATGTCGAAGACATGTCAGGGACATTTTAAAATGTCGGATTCCTAAAAAAAATTTTTTTTTGAAGTTATAGCATGTTATTTTAACACTATCATCTATGTTAGAAAAGACCTTGTAAAGGCCCATTTATGAGGCTCATTTGTTTATTGTATTTGTCCCACATCTTGGATTGGGATCTTCTCTTCTCCCTCTCTTCCTATATAAATGTATTCATACTTGTAATTATTCATTCAAGAAGTATATACAAGGTTGGAGGTTTCTCTATTTCTACATGCTATCAAAGCCACCGGTCTCCCTCTAGCCGCCTGTCTGTTTGCAAACCGCCTGGTTACCCAGCTGACCGCGCGGCCTGTTTTTTTCTCTCTTGCCCAAGCCGCCGTCTCCGGCGACCTGTTCTTCTCTACCCGATTTTCCTCCATCTTCCCATCTGTTCTGACCTTCTTCTCTTCCTCTCTCCCTCTTTTATAACCTTCTCTCACGTGGGGTCCACATTCTCTATCTTTTCTCTCCTGCCCGGTCTTCTTCACTGACTGTGCGGTCTTCCCGTCTTTTCCCGCTTCTCGCGGTTTCTTTCTAGCCGCTGCGGGTTTCTCCCCTTGCCGCTGCGGTTTCTCTCTTAATTGTGCGGTATTCCCGTCTTTGCCTCTCCCTTCTAATCGCAGCACCCTGTCAAGTCGCTCGCGGCCTTTCTTGTCAAGCCGCGCCACTTCTCCTAGGCGCTGCGCCTTCTCCTAGCCGATGCGTCTTCTCCTAGCTGTCGCGCCTTCTCCTAGCCGCTGCGCCTTCTCCTAGACGCTGCGCCTTCTTTCCCGTGGTCTCCTTCTCCCTTAGCCGCATTGTGGTTGCGACTTTCTTTGTCGCTGGCCGTTCTCCTTTGGTGTGCGGCCTTCTTCTCTTCTCTCCAGCTGCCCGGCTTCTTCCCCGCGGCCTTCCTTGACAAGCCGCGCCACTTCTCCGAGCCGCTCGGCCTTCCTCGTCCAGCTGCCCGACTTCCTTCTTCTGCTAGCCGCGCGGCTTCCCTTCCTTCTTCTGCTAGCCGAGCGGCTTCCTTCTTCTCCAAGGCGCCCGACCTACCTTGTCAAGCTGCCCGGCCTCGTCTACTCGCCTCATGGCCTCCGACGCCTCTGTTGCTCCTGCTTCCCCTGGGGCTCCTGCCCAGGATCCGGCCTCCGCTACCCGACACAATATTGATGAGCTCCGCACCCAACTCCATCAGCTACAGGGTGTCCTCAGCCGCTCCTCCGGCTCGGTTGCGACCTTTTCTGCGGAAGGTATAACCTGTCTCTCTCACAGCCCTCACTGGATCGTTGATTCCGGTGTTACTCACCATATTACTTCCCAGAAGCCCTCCAAATATCTCCTGATGGCTCACCCCCCGCGTATCACTGTGGCCAATGGTGACACTCTACCAGTCTCTGGTGCTGCTGCCCTCCAACTTACCCCGACCCTTTCTCTTTTCTCGGTTCTTCACGTTCTGTGGTCTCCTTTCAATTTACTTTTCGTTAGTCGCCTGACAAACGACCTTGATTGTTCAATAATTTTTTCTCCTTCTTCCTTTCTTATGTAGGATCGTCGCAGTCGGAGTATCATTGGTAGGGGGCAGCTGGTGAATGGGTTTTACCTCTTGGATACTCAACTCACTCTTCTATCCGATGTTTCTTCTGTTGACTGGCATTGTTGCCTTGGACATGCTCCTCTTCCGATTCTCAAGCGGGCTCTTCCTGATGTTCCCTTACAGGAGTTCTCTTGTGAATCGGGTATCTATGGCAAACACCACCGTTCTGTTTTTCCCCCTGCATGTACCCGAAGTAGTACTCTGTTATCCTTAGTTCATTCTGATGTATGGGGCCCCTATAAGGTTCCTAGTATTTATGGTTTTCGATATTTTGTCACTTTTATCGATGACTACTCGCGTACTACATGGCTATATTTAATGCATGATCGTACTAAGCTTACATCTGTCTTTCGTGCCTTTGTTACTGAGGTACGTACGCAGTTCGCCACCCCACTCAAAATCCTACGCACTGATAATGCTCACGAATATATCGGGCGCACCTTCTTCTCAATCTGTACCGAGTTTGACATTATCCATCAAACTTCGTGTGCCTATACCCCTCAACAAAATGGGGTGACCGAACGTAAGAATCGTCATTTACTCGATGTTGCTCGCTCCCTCATGTTTCAAATGCAGGTTCCAATCGAATATTGGAATTTCGCAGTCTCCACAGCCTGTCATCTCATTAACCGTCTCCCTTCTTCTGTTCTTGATTTTTCCATTCCTATCGACATCCTATATCCTACTACCAAACCAACCTCTCTCCCCCCACGGGTCTTTGGGTGCGTTTGCTATGTTCATCTTCTTGGACCTCCATCAGACAAACTCACTCCTCGTGCGGTCAAATATATGTTTGTGGGCTACTCCCGTACTCAAAAGGGGTATGTTTGCTACTCTCCTTCTGATGGCAAGATGGTTGTCTCCGCGGATGTCACCTTCTGCGAAGACCAGCCCTTTCACTTACCTTCCTCCTCCTCGATTTCCTCTCCTGCTCTGCCCCTCCCTGCCGTTCCAACAGCGCCTTCCTCTCTACCCTCTTCCTCCGCCTCTCTTCCTGCTCCCAAAGTTCCTCTGCCCGTTATCCGTGTCTATATTCATCGCGGCTCCAAGGATGGTTCCCTGCCCCAGCTCCCTGCTCCTAGTGACACTCCGGCACCGGCGGATTCTGCTCCTGCCTCTATGGCCCATCCCCTGGCCAACTACGTTTCTCTCCACCAGCTTGCTCCACCTCTCTACGACTTTGCCACTTCTCTTTCCTCGATTTCTATTCCTAACACTGTGCAGGAGGCGCTTCAACACCCAGGCTGCCGGGCGGCCGGCCATGGAGGATGAAATGAGGGCTCTTTGGGCTAATCAGACTTGGGACCTGGTTTCCCTTCCTGCAGGCCACCACTGTGTCAGCTGCAAGTGGGTCTTTGTTGTCAAACATACCGCGGATGGGTCTGTTGAGCGTCTGAAGGCCCGCCTCGTGGCCCGGGGTTTTACTCAGCAACCCGGCCTTGATTATGAGGAAACTTTCTCTCCAGTGGCCAAATTGAACACGGTCCGAGTTCTTCTTTCCTTGGCTGTTCACCATCATTGGCCTCTGTATCAACTGGATGTTAAGAACGCCTTTCTCAATGGTGATCTCCAGGAGACTGTTTGCATGCATCAACCTCCCGGGTTTGAGACCACGGGGGAGTCTCGGGTGTGTCATCTTCAGAAATCAATTTATGGTCTCAAACAGTCCCCACGCGCCTGGTTTGAAAAATTCAGCAAGGTCGTCCGCGATATTGGATTTACTAGGAGCTCGACTGACTTCTCTCTCTTCACTCGACACCAGCCGACCGGAACTGTGATTCTACTTGTCTATGTTGACGATATCCTCATCACTGGAGATGATACTACAGGAATACAACATATAAAGCAACAGTTGAACTCCGCCTTTCAGACCAAAGATCTTGGTAACCTACGGTATTTTCTTGGGCTTGAGGTTGCACGACGGCCTGATGGTCTTGTATTATCCCAAAGGAAATATTGTATGGACCTCCTCCATGATGCTGGTTATTCGAGATGCAAACCTACAGATACTCCAATGGACGCTAATCACAGGCTCTCGGCTCATAGCTCTGACTGCGATGAGCGGCTTACAAATCCGGAATACTACAGACGCCTGGTTGGGAAACTGATCTACCTTACAGTTACTCGACCAGACATCTCCTTTGTCGTAGGAGTCGTGAGTCGATTTATGCATGCCCCTAGGACATCTCATCTTCAAGCTGTCGAGCGCATTCTTCGGTATCTCAAGAACTTCGGTATCTCAAGAACGCTCCAGGACAAGGGCTTGTGTACAAGCCATCCACATCACTATCCCTCGTTGCATGCTCGGACGCTGACTATGCAGGATCTGTTGATGATAGGCGCTCTACATCTGGCTTTTGTACCTACTTCGGTGGTCATCTCATAACCTGGCGCAGCAAGAAACAGAATGTGGTTGCTCGCTCTTCTGCTGAAGCTGAGTACCGGGCCATGGCTGCGGTAGTGTCCGAGTTAACATGTCTTGAGAGTCTTCTGGGAGATTTGGGTGTTCGTCTCTCATCACCGGCGACCCTATTTTGTGATAGTCAAGCAACAATACATATTGCCAAGAACCCGGTATTTCACGAACGCACAAAGCATATTGAACTTGACTGCCGCTTTATTCGGAAAAAAGTACAGTCAAAGAAGGTAGATCTGGAGCATGTTTCTGCGACAAATCAAGTTGTTGATATCCTGACCAAAGCTCTCTCCAGGCCATTATACTACCAATTTTTATCCAAGCTTGGCGCCTACGACTTGTACGCTCCAGCTTGCGGGGGAGTGTTAGAAAAGACTTTGTAAAGGCCCATTTATGAGGCTCATTTGTTTCTTGTATTTGTCCCACATCTTGGATTGGGATCTTCTCTTCTCCCTCTCTTCCTATATAAATGTATTCATACTTGTAATTATTCATTCAAGAAGTATATACAAGGTTGGAGGTTTCTCTATTTCTACAATCTACATTAAATGTTTTTACTCATTTTTAACATAGTTGAAGATATCTTTTACATGCATGTCAACATAATGTAAAAACCTGAATTACATTAAATACTTATTAAAGGTAAAGAAAAAAATTAAAGGTAAGCAAATAAAAACCTAAAATATAATAGTAATCCAAATCATAAGGCATACTTAAATAATAAATTAACAAAACTTGAACATAATGCATACTCATATTTTGTTAACATACTGATCTTGATATAAAAAAACATTTACACTTCAACATCAATAAAATGACATGCAGGAGCAGTTAGACAACATTAATGAATCCTTTGGACACTGATTTCGCACAAAAAATGAAGAAGTTTAAATGGAAGATGAATGGAAATGAAATGAAGGCAGAGTCAGTACCTTGAAATGAAAGACGCAGAGCATAGACACTAATTTCATACTGATTATTTTTATAACAGGCGACATTATAAAATGTCGGCGACTTTTTAAAATGTCGTCGTCGGCCGACATGGCGGATTTGATCCGAAATGTCGGCCGATATATTGCAAAACGTCATAACCTTTATATTTCATTATGCAAGTTGTTTTTTGTTCAAACAGGACATGTCGGTCGACATTTAAAACATTGCTCCTATGCCGATAGGCGGTTGGGGGCTGGCGGTCGTGGAGGCTGAGGAAGGATGGCCGACTTGGGGGGAAGGTTGGGCGTGTGTGGCGAATCCCCCGTGAGAAGTCATGGTGGTACAAGAGAGATGAATGGGGTGCGAGTTGAGGAGTTGGGTGCAGACGGTTGGAAACGGGGGAAGTTTCTAGCTACAAATTAGGCCAGTCTACCGGCTTGACGAAGAAATCCACCTCCACCAAGCGGGCGACCAACATAGCGTATGTAATATCCTTGGGATGACAAGTACGCAGCCATGAGTGGATGTGGGGTTTGAGACCCTGAAGGAAGAAGACAATATAGTGATCGGGAGGAAGATTGGGTATGAACTGAGACCTGAGCCCAGTGGCCCCGAGGTCAAAAAAGTTGAAACACAAAAACCTTAAGTTAGAGATTACCTCGAGAAGGAAAGAGTACAACGCCAAAAGTTGTGAAGAGTAACAAGTACAAAGTCAACGAAGAAGAGAGCAGAGATGCATAACCCATAGGCAACAAATCCACAAGGACGCGGCCTAGAGAGACGTTAATTTTAGATCTTAAGGATTAAGAGCAATACCAACGAGACTTAAGCAATAGAGACTGAAGAGGCAGAAACCAGAGTGTAGACTCCATAGTAAAACAAGAATGTCAAGATGCAGGAACAAGAACATCAAGAAGTTAAGGTTAGAAATTAGGAGACAAATTAAGTAATGGTATAATGAAGCATAAGTACAATGAGAATCGAGCCAGTAACACTTTGGGTCTTAATGACTTAAAAGTTAAGAATTAAATACACTTAAAATTTAATAATTACTTGTTTTTTAATATTCTCGAGCCAGTCTCGAGCTCAGCCATCTGATTTGAGACCAGTTCTTGATAAAAACGAGTTATGATTTTATTTTGAACTTGTGTTTGTTCGAGATGATTCACATTACAAGAAATGACAGTCATTGCGTTTTTGTCTTTGCGACGAAGAATACAAACCAAGTTGGCCTAAACGTGTTCCTTGCTAAGTTGTGTGGAAAGTTTGAGGTAATTGTGAACCACATACAATTTGAGATGTTGGCATGTTGGCTGACTACCGGAGTATTTGGCCGGCTGGTCGAGTGAGATACCGACTTGGGCTAGACATATAGCTTTAGTCAGAACCTATAGCCGTGTGGAAGGACTAGCTGTGGAAGGTAGATAATGATGTCAAGTTGGCATCCTTGTTGTCTCTCGTTGTGTAATAGTCGGCACCAAGATGTTGAGGGATGACTCTGAGTGTGCAAGTCTTGTCCCTTGGAGACTTGTGCTGCTGACTTGGGCAGCTTGACCCAGGTGGATCTTAAATATGTAAGATGTGTAGATAAAATTATTTCTAAAAAATTGCCATGAAACATAGCTTTGATAGAAGTTTACAAAAAAACAGAGAAAACCTTTAATACAACAATCTGGAGGAACTAATAATCAATTATTGTTTTTATTGAAGGAAATGAAGAGAGTGTAAATTCACTTTACTTTATAATTTCATTGATGGTGTTAGGTCTCAATCTCATTAATAGGCAATTGATTTTTTTAGAGAATGTAAACAGAGAATTCGATTTTTCAAATAAAAAATTTAATGTGATTGTTAAGACAAACTTTCTCATAAAAATTTTAAAAAAGGAAAAAATATTTTTCCTTCACGCAACTTCTTCTCAGCGAAATATTCAATTCAATAACATTACATATATATCTCTATTTTTTCTTCATTTCCTTTCTTTCAATTTCCTCAAGCCAAACAGAGCCATATAGAATGATGTTCTATAAAGCATAATCAAAATTTCTACGACTTAAGAGAAATAATAATGATATTTGTATCTCCCAAAACTAAAGGATAACGATAGTCATCGTAAAAATAAATAGAGGAAAATAGGTGTTCCACCTTGGAATTTCGCCAATGCTGGTTTTTTTCTTCCCAGACTTTCGCCAGTGGTGGCGATATAGATGCAGGTTGGATGTGGTTGAAGTTTTTGACTGTGATTCCTTCCTACAAAGACATTCTTTATATTAATCATAGGTTAACATATATATAATTCAAATATATTTGCCTCACAGAGAGAATGAAAAGTTAAAAATTTATGTAAATGCTAGGATAATCCTTCCAATGGATGGACTCGAATTGAGAAGCTCTAATTTTTGAGGCAGGAATATTATCTTTTTAGCCTTTACGCCCTTTAATGTCTCATGGGTTGCAAGGGTTGTGCATTAAATAACACAATAATTAAAGTGAGGCACATAGGAGGGATCTCTCGAGTGTACGGTTGTGCACAGGATCTCCTGTGTGTAGTGTGCGACAGCCGACAATGAGGGTAGTGGACTGTCACTTGAGCGACAATCAAATACTAATGCTACCACACACTGCACAACCGTTGGTATCTATAAACAACAAATATAGTTTTTTTAGATTTATGTTAGTCTTATCTAATCAGGTGATGAAAATGAACTGCAACAATATGATCAGTATAATATATTTGTGATTTGTATAAGTTAATCTTTTGATGATCCCTTTGCTTTCATACTATTTGTATGAGTTTTGAAAGGGAGCCTTGGCGCACCAATTGAGGTGTTGTTGTGTGACCTCGAGGTTACGGGTTCGAGTCCTAAAGGCAGCCTCTTGCAAAAGTGCAGGGTAAGGTTTGCCTACATTTCACCCTTGTGGTGGGATCCTTCCATGGACCCTCCCTGAGCCTGCGTGGGGATGCTTTGTGTATCGGGCTGTCAATTTTTTATGTTAGTTTTATATATTTAAAAACTACATGATCCATTATAGAACATCAAAATCAAAGGGCATTTTTCTTTTATAATATAATGAGTGAGAGGCATAGGGCTCCGCCTCTATGGACAACCGCGATAGCACCACAACTGTGTCAGAGAACGGGGGTTGTTGGTGCCCCGTGCGGCAGTACACCGACCACGACATTACCCCGATGCGACGACGGTCCCGCCACTCGCAACCCCCCCCCCCCCGAGCATGATACTTTGTCCATCATTCGCCTTTTTCGTGTGCATGGGGGGGTGCGAGCGGTAGGGAGAACACATTTTTTATTGTGGGCAAGAGACTTTAATTATATGAGAGCATTTTTTAAAAAATTAAAGAAAAAGCATATAAATTTAACAAAATGGAAATTTTGTAATAAAAGGGATAAAAAAGGGGAAGCTGAGTGTTTAACCAAATGCATGTTTTCCCTTTTAATATAGTATAGATATAGAAGATGTAAATTTCAGCCATAGTCAACTTTTCACTTAAGATTCAAGTTCTCATTTCTTTTGCTCGTAGATTTCCACTCATCACACCTTTTGTAAGTGGATTATCAAAGATTATTGTGGTTCGATGTAGTTCAAATGTTATGGAGTGGATAGATGACTTTTTGATCTAACTATTGAACTATATGTTGAAATATTTATACTTTATTACGAAATAATCTATAATTTTAATTTTGAGAAACTATAATAACAACATAGCACATATTGAAACAAGATAATAAGAAATAGATTTGTAAACAGTAGATAAAGAAATTAGAATAAAATATATATTTTTAGAATTAAGTCTGGGTAAAGCGTGTGATCATTGTCCTAAAGAATTTGCACTAACCTCCGACGAAGCTTTCAACTGATGTTCACTCCTCCCAGATACAACACTCAACTATATCCTGAAAACTCTGATGTGCGCGGACACCAAAAAAATAGAGAGCACCCGAACTTTCACTTGATGAAGCAAACATCAAGAAAGCAGAAGTCAACTAAAAAATTGTGCGAGAATGAGAGAGCAAGCGAGAACAAGTGCATAAAATAATTCAGGAATTCTCCTATATAGGAGTCCCGTAAAAACCGCAAGAAATAATCACGTAATAAATTTCAAGGGTTATTTTTAACAAATTATATTTACAACGCAAAATTAAAAATGCAAAATGTGTAAAGAAACACGTACAAAAATTATGTAGGTTTTACTCTACAAATATCGCATAAGTCGGAGCACGAAAGAAGGAAAGTTGACGTACGTCAATTTCTAGTCGACACACAAGAGCGAAGGAAGATGGCGCAAGGCAGGAAAGATTGATCTCGACGTACGTCGAGACGGGGGGGAAGAGAAAACTCGGTGAACATCAAGTTCTTTGCGGGTCAGAAAGCGTCAGAATTCGATGTGTAGACTTGACTTACGTCAAAATTAGTTTGGATTTTAGGAATTTAAATTTCTAAAGTGTCAAAACTATTTTGTACAAAAAAATATAATTCAATTCAAATATTCCCCAAATTCCAAATTCGAATTTCAAAATCTGAATTTGGTCTGGTGTGTGCGAGCACGCGTATATGGTTCATAGTTACTCCTTGTGTTCCTTTGAACAAATAGGGATGAGTGATTTTGTTTATATACTCCCTAACATAAAAGGAGATAGGCAAAGTAGGACTAAAGGTCATCCTCTTTCATGAAGAGGTTTATCTCCAAACATTTGGATTCTCTCTATTTGGTTTTAGTTTTCCCATCAAAATATAGAGCCCAAACACCATACATGGCTCCATTAAAAGATTATAAAATAAATATCTTTAAATAAAATTTATAGCAATTCTCCACAAAAAACGAAAAACCAAAAGGAAAACTTCATAAATAATGAGATTAGTATTGTTAAAGATATTAATATTTTAGTGTTATTATGTTTAGTCCCACACCGCCTATCGTTGTTGTGAGTCATGTTGTAGTTCCTATATAAAGCCCCTTTGTGGAAGAATAATATTGCACTTCTTATTTTCCTATTACTTTCTACATGGTATCAGAGCCTAATGATCTGAGACCTAAACAAAATTTTTTCCCGAGCTGCTGATATTCCCCCCCCCCCCTCCCCCCCCCTCCCGTCCCGACCGACATCCCCCACCCGGCCCGTGATTCCGCCCCGCGCGCTGCTAGGGCTTACGCCCGCTGCTCCCGCTCCTGTCGACGGAGTCGATCTCTGATCCCGTCGACAGGAGCGGCTCGGATGCTTCTTCCGACATCGTCGTCGTCGACATCTTCCTTCATCGACACCGACGCCTCCTCCGGCTTCCTTCATCGACATCGACGGCTCCCCTCTGCATCGTCGCCGCCCTGGGCTGCTTCCTCTGCGACATCGACGGCTCCTCGTGCTTCATCTGCGACATCGACGGCTCCGTCGGCTTCCTCTTCTTCTCCCGGCGGCTTCTCCGACCTACTTCTCTGCCGCTGGTGCTCATCTTCTCCGGCCCTGGGTTGCTGCTGTTGCTTCTCCTCCGGCTCTGTCGCTGCTCTCCTTCACCGACGACTACTTCTCCTCCGACGGCTGCCTCTTCTCCGGCCCGGCAGACCTATGTCACTGCTTCTCTGCCTACATCTTCTCTGACGACTTCTGTCTGCACCCGCTGCAGCTCTCTTCTTCTCCGCTGTTGGATGATGCTCTGCGCGCCGTGCTTCTCCTCTGCTGCTGCCGTGCTGCTCCTTCGTGCCGACGGATGCTTCCTTCTTCAGATCCAGCCCGGCCCGTAGGGTTTAACATTTACATGTTTTTTTTAAGTTGTTGTTTGTGGTTGTTGTGTTGCGTCTCTATGGTTTCCGCCTTCTTGCACGTGATCTACGTGACGGGGAGTGTACGTCACGGCCCCTAGGCGTAGTCTATACCTTCATGCACGTATTCCACGTGAGGGGGAGTGGTTGTGATATCGGCGACTCGGATGCTTCTTTCCCGACTCCTGCCTGAGTCACACCCGGCCCCTAGGTATAACCTATGTCTTCTTGCACATGATCCACGTGAGGGGGAGTGTTTGTGATCATGGCGACTCGGATACTTCTTTCCCGACTCCTGCCTTAGTCACACATGGCCCCTAGGTTGATTTCATATGTTGTTTGTGTCTCCTCGTCGTTTTCTCTGGATTTGGTAGGGTTGGTTTGGTCTTGCGTGGTTGACCTTGTTTCTGCTCCGAGTGTATCCAGCGTTGTCATGGTCGGTTTGCGGACCAACGTCGTGTGGCTCTTGCCCGGTTGAAGTATCCCCGGTGACACGCGGTTGGGCCTCGGTGGCTGTTGTTTTGTCCCACGTTGCCTTCCTTTTTTTACCTTTCGTTGTATGTTGTGTTCAAGCTGTAGGTTTCTCCTCCAGCTTGAGGGGGAGTGTTAGAGATATTAATATTTTAGTGTTATTATGTTTAGTCCCACACCGCCTATCGGTGTTGTGAGTCATGTTGTAGTTCCTATATAAAGTCCCTTTGTGGAAGAATAATATTGCACTTCTTATTTTCCTATTACTTTCTACAAGTATTAATAAATAAAAACAAATACAAATTTGCTTCATGAAATTGTATCTAATGCAATAAGTATACGTGAAATAAATACCTTGAACTTATATTTAGTACTTATTTCATCTACTGAATAGTATAATGTGTCAGAAACTTTGAATTATAAACTTTTGATTGATAAATTAACTAAGCACACAAAAAATTGGTTTTTTTGAGTTTTGGCGGTAGGCGTTTTAATGATCATTACAAGTTCTTTGATTTTTCATGAGGGATATTGATGTAGGGTAGGCTAGTGGTGCTCGGAAACTACAACTCTACGTGCAGGTGCAGGGGTGACACACAAATGTAATGCTACATGCAAGGTGGTCGTTGGTCGGCAACGACAATTACTATAAGCAATGAAATTAATAACGCCACACAAATAATTGAAATAAAGAAACAAATAATTAATTTTTAACAATTAGGCAACGGCTTCCTCCGCTCGGGGGGGGCCTAAGCAAGCGTGCGGTGAATAATTCCTCGTGCAATTATTAGTATAAGAGAACCAATTTCTAGACAACAATAATCTCAGCACAATATGATAAAATATCAAATGAAAGATGACAAGTCACTGAATACAATACCACAAATGCTCACAACGTAGATGGCTGAACCGAGGCACTGGAGAATTTGAAGGTCGGATGTAAAGACGGGCGGTCGGAGGCGAACACGGTGGCACGGTGACAGCGAGGTGGCTGCCCACGGTGGAAAAGAGGGAGTACGGGCCGGAAACGGCGAGATCCGGCAGCTAAGGGATGGATCCAGTATTTTTACGGCGGATCCGGGCTACGGGAAGAGGAATACGGAGGAGAATGGTAGATCGGAGGGTGGTAGCACTAGATCAAAATAGATCGAAGGTTTTCGGAGCGGTGGGAGGTGTATCCACGAAGGAAAAGGGAAAGGAGTGGCCGACTAGGGTTGGGCAACCCCTTGGGTGGCCGGTTTTGGGGAAGGGGGAAGGCGGGGGGGGGGGGGGGGGGTGCTGGGGTCACAGCAGCAGGCCGGCGGTCTGTACAAGGAGGGGAAGGTGGGCGGTTGGGCCGGTGGAGGGAGGGGCTGGGCGGCGGCACCAGGCGGTGGAGGGAGGGTCTCGGGTGGTGTACAACAACAGGAAAAAAGGGGAGAGAAGGGGAGGCGAGCCTGCAGCAGGACGACGGCGCTCGGGTGGGGGTTTGAGGGGATTCCGGCGGTGTAAAAGGGGACAAGATGATGGAAAATGATGGAGGGGGGTAGGGGTTACCTTGGGGGAAAATTTGGCGGCCTTGGAGTCATCAGCTACGGTTCCACGGCGTCGGCACCGGGGAGGGATCGCTGGAATCCGGAAAAATCTTTCTCCAAATCCAACAATGATTCAATTCAGCTTCTAACACTTCTATTTATAAGAAAAGACAAGCTAGGGCATCTCCATCAACGGCTATGATTGGCCGGTGGGTTAGCCCCTTAAAATACATCAAAACAAACTCAAAAAAATAAACTAATATAGTTTTTTGACTCGCGGCGACGTCCCGGACGCAACCGCGGAGTCCGATCGGCGATCCGATCAAGTCTTCCTGCGCGAATACATGTACGTGGGTCCCGCCTTGCGGCGAACCCCTCCAGGTGCATCTGATGGTTCCTCATCAGCTATTAGAGTTCAACCCAAATCTCAAAGTCGTGACCTCGCAACTCCCTCCACATAGGTGATCCTCAAGAACTATTTCGTAACTAATATTTCACAAAGATATATGTTTTTGACAACCATTAAAAACTAAAGTTCATCCTAATTTGTTATGTAGAGCACAACATTATAAAAATTGGGAGAAGGTTTTCTCAACATTTAAATTTATGCTCTCAACTACGGTACATCAACGACTTCATTTTTACCACATTAAACCCAATTTATGACATCTCCAATCGCATGGGTTGGGTATCAACTGTTTGGAGCAAATCATGTGGCTTAATCATCATTCCACTCAATGACAAAAAAGTCTCTCTTCGGGACAATCTCGTAGTAAAATTATCAGCCGAATTCAATTCTGAGTTTATATAGTTGAGTGATATGACTTTTTTTCTTCTAAACTTCATTGATTTGTACATGATTTTAATGAACTTGTTTATTTTTGGAATTAGTACCATTCAGGACAATCTCTTAGTAACCCGGTTTTTCCTCGGTCCGAAAAATCGGACCGCATTAGCTCGAAATTGGACCGGGCGCGCAAACAATAAAAGAAAAACAACAACAAATGACAAAAGACTTTTTTTTACGTGGAAAATCATGAAAGGGTGAAAAACCAAGTAGATGGGAGCGCTCTAGTGGGGACAACAGCTACCTCTCCGTTACAAGTACAAAGTATGAAAATAATAGAAAAAACTAAGTCCATGGAACCTGGATGGGAGCGCTCTAGTGGGGAAAATCGCCAAGCCCACGAAGCCCCGATGGAAGCACTTCTGCTGAGTCGGAGACTTCATGAGAGCGCTCCTTTGGAGAAAAATGGCATGCCTTGGAAGCCTTGAAATGTCTCCCCAGTAGAGTGGGAGCGAAGCGAATTCTGAGCTGAGAAACGATCTAAGTCTCACGTTCTCGCCAAAAAAACTCAGAGCTCTCTCAGCCTCTGAAGTATCCCGTCTTTAAATGAAGGTTTGTGGGGCTTTTTATAGTTTTCTAGAGTGATATGCTGGCAATTGCGTCGGGGAGAATTTGTGTTGGGGAATGACGTCGTTCTTTTTCGGTCACCTGAATCACCAATTTTAGCGAAATGATGAATGTGCCCTCCGGGCAGTTCGGGTGGCCGGGGCAAGTTGTTAGGCGACCGACGACGGTTGGAGGCGCAGTCACCGGGGCACGCGCGTGAACATAAGGGAGATGCGGGCGCATGAGGGAGATACACACACTGCACGCGAGGGCAAGGGAGATGTGTGGGCGTGCTGCACGTGTGTGCAAGGGGCGAGTGCGTCTGGCGCGCCGGGGGGTGTGGTGGGCTCCCTTCGCCCGTCGGAGGCGCCGCGGGTCGGAGGCGCCGCGCGCGACGCTCTTGGTTTGACTCCCCTTTTGGGGAATTTTCGGACCTTTTGAGGTAAGTGCAACTCAGAGCGTGCAGATCATTTAGTCGTGCTGGCTTACCTCCGTGCCCTTAGTTGAGATCTTCTTGGTTTGACTCGGGAATTTCAGAAGGTACCCCATCAGTGAGTATAAGTTTTAGATAAACAAGAATTTCATGAAATAAATTTCTAACCCAATTTGTTTTGGCGCATGTCGTGTCCAAAGTTATAAAGCTCGAATTTCATGGTGTTTCTCGAAATTATAGTTTGTGTTGTAGCAACACATGAAATTATGGATCCTCCTAAGAGGAATACATATCGTGTTATAAACTAAACATTTAATGAATCAGTTATCCAATTGATATCTGAATATTATTCTAATATTTTGGGAAAGTTCGTATATACTATGCTATAATCAAAAGTTCATCGAAGGTATTTAAATATTCTAGTTAATGTCATCTAATGTTCATCACTTAGATTAGTAGTATAACTACTTAATCTGTCAACGACATAAGAAATGTCGGGCCTAGTGCAATCTCATTTTTGTGCATATCCTAAAATGACCTTACCTACTCTTAAATCTTTCATATAAAATTTTGATGATAAATAAATTTTAATATCATTAATTATTTTTAATGTAGTTCCAAAATTTAAATATTACTTACATAAAGACAAACAAAATATGATATTTCAATCTTAGTTCGCATAAATAAATTTATTAAAATTGTTAACTGAAAAAAACAAAAGGATAATACAACGGAATTGAATTTTTGATGACGGTAGTAAGAGAAGTGTTAGAGATATTAATATTTTAGTGTTATTATGTTTAGTCTCACACCGCCTATCGGTGTTGTGAGTCATGTTGTAGTTCCTATATAAAGCCCCTTTGTGGAAGAATAATATTGCACTTTCCATTTTCCTATTGCTATCTACATGGTATCAGAGCATAATATTCTGAGACCTCCAAATTTTTTCTCTTGATTAGCTACTGTATCCCCCGCTCCCGTCCCGACCAAAAAGAATCCCGCCCGCACCCGACCCGTGCTTCTTCCCCGACCCGTCTTTCCGCGACTCCGACAGCTAGGGCTCACGGGAGGTCCTTTCCCCCTCGCTCCCGTCGACGGAATCGTCGCTTGATTCCAAGACGGGAGCGGGACCTTCTCCCGTCGTGTCGACGACTAATTTCGCCGCTGCTGCCCCGCGCGGCCTTCGTGAACGACTTCGCCGACGGCCCGTGTGGCTTCTTTCTCTTCTCCCGTCAACTGCAGATGGTGCTGCTCCTGGCGGCTCTATCTTCTTCTCCGGCCTGCTGCGCTGCAGCTGCTTCTTCTCTGGCCTGCTGCGCTGCAGCTGCTTCTTCTCTGGATTGCTGCGCTGCAGCTGCTTCTTCCCCGGGCCTGCTTCTTCTCTGGATTGCTGCGCTGCAGCTGCTTCTTCTCCGGCCTGCTGCGCTTGTGCTGCTTCCTCTCCGTGTCGTTGTTGCTCAGCTGCTGTTGCAGCCGCTTCTTCTCCGGCTCTGCCGCTGCTCTTCTTCGCCGGCGGCTCCTTCTTCTTCTCCGACTACTTCTCCGGCTACTTCTTCTCCAGCTGCTTCTTCTCCGGCTACTTCTTCTTCTCCAGATGCTCTGCCTGCCGGTGCTCATCTTCTCCGGCCTGCTGCTGCCGCAGCTGCTTCTTCTCCGGCTGCTCTGCGAGCCGTGCTTCTCCTTCGCTGCTGCCGTGCTGCTCCTTCGTACCGACGGATGCTTCCTTCTTCTTCAGATCCAGCCCGGCCCCTAGGGTTTAAAATTTAATTTTTTTTAAGTTGTTGTTTGTGGTTTTTGTGTTGCGTCTTTATGATTTCCGTTTTCTTGCACGTGATCTACGTGAGGGGGAGTGTACGTCACGGCCTCTAGGCGTAGTCTATACCTTCATGCACGTATTCCACGTGAGGGGGAGTGTTTGTGATATCGGCGACTCGGATGCTTCTTTCCCGACTCCTGCCTTAGTCACACCCGGCCCCTAGGTATAACCTATGTCTTCTTGCACATGATCCACGTGAGGGGGAGTGTTTGTGATCATGGCGACTCGGATACTTCTTTCCCGACTCCTGCCTTAGTCACACATGGCCCCTAGGTTGATTTCATATGTTGTTTGTGTCTCCTCGTCGTTTTCTCTGGATTTGGTAAGGTTGGTTTGGTCTTGCGTGGTTGACCTTGTTTCCGCTCTGAGTGTATCCAGCGTTGTCATGGTCGGTTTGCGGACCAACGTCGTGTGGCTCTTGCCCGGTTGAAGTATCCCCGGTGACACGCGGTTGAGCCTCGGTGGCTGTTGCTTTGTCCCACGCTGCCTTCCTTCTTTTACCCTCTATTTTATGTTGTGTCCAAGCTGTAGGCTTCCCCTTCAGCTTGAGGGGGAGTGTTAGAGATATTAATATTTTAGTGTTATTATGTTTAGTCCCACACCGCCTATCGGTGTTGTGAGTCATGTTGTAGTTCCTATATAAAGCCCCTTTGTGGAAGAATAATATTGCACTTTCCATTTTCCTATTGCTATCTACAAGAAGAATAGGAGAGAGAAAATCACTCTCAATTATATTATTATTCAAAGAATAGGAATACATACACTAATATAAAGGTAGATAGAAGGAGAGAAATCTACATTTACAATGTGGGACTAAAGAAACTATACATGGGTCAATACACATGGGCCTCCCAAATGGGCTAATTATATTTTGTCTTTAACACTCCCCACAAGCTGGAGCGTATAAGTCATAAGCGCCAAGCTTGGATAAAAACTGATAGTACAGAGTCCGAAAGAGAGTTTTAGTGAAGATATCAGTAATTTGACTGGAGGCCGAGACATGTTCCAATACTATCTTCTTTGATTGAACCTTCTCCCGAATGAAGTGACAGTCAACCTCAATATGCTTCGTGCGCTCATGAAACACCGGATTCTTGGCAATATATATGGCCGCTTCACTGTCACAGAGCATGGTAGCAGGAGAGGAGAGTGTGAGACCCATATCGCTGAGCAGACCCTCTAGCCAGGTGACCTCAGATACGACCGCTGTCATAGCACGATATTCAGGCTCAGCAGATGAGCGAGCTATAACAGTCCATTTCTTGCTGCATCAGGTAATAAGGTGTCCACCGAGGTAGGTGCAAAAAACCGGTTGTGGAATGTCTATCATCAAGTGACACTGCGTAGTCTGCATCAGAGTAGGCAACAAGAGATAAGTAAGCCGATGACTTATAAACAAGTCCTTGTCCAGGAGCCTTCTTTAAATATCTGAGAATCCACTCGACGGCTCGAAGAAGAGAAGCTCGAGGGGTTTAAGGTGAGCTTTATAACTGAAAGTAGATTACAATTTAAATTTCTCCCTAAAGATTCATCTACAACCTATAGCTTTGATAACTAAAAGTAGATCGGTTAAAATCTAAGTTTGATTTTTTAGAATAAAATTAATTTCTAAATTTATTACTTCTTTTCAAAATGAAAAATTAGATGAGGTCAGCACTTTCTCATATAAATAAAGATATCTTTCAATTAGACAAGTGAAGTAGCGTTCTCCAAAAGTTCTTTCAGTTCTAACTTTTTTACTTCTTCTAAGCTCATCAATCTTTAATGGGTCTATGGAAGAAGGTTGGATTGAGTTACTAGAAGGTTGAGACATGTTATTTAATTTATATGAAAATTTATCTTCAAAATAAACCGCATGAATATTTAGCTTCTAGAATAGCGTTATTAGACATTTCACAAATTTGAGAATTAGTTATTAGAAATCTATTAATACTACAATGAGAAGTATAACAACACTACAACATTCAAGCCTTTATCCCACTATAGTGGGGTCGGCTATATTGAACATGTCTTTCCTTATAGTTTCATTCCAATTCTTTATTGGTCTACCCCTCCCTCATGTTAACATGTCTGGTGACTAGACTCTCACAACGCTAAATAGGTGCATCTAATAGTCTCATTTGTACGTGGTCAAACCATCTTAGTCAAGTTTCTATCATCTTCTCTGCAATTGGTGTTACTCTTGTCTTATCTCTGATTTATTCATTCTTAATTTTATACAGTCTTGTGTGTTCACACATGTACCTAAGCATTTTTATCTCCGCAACTCTCATTTTTTGCTCATGTACACAATTCACTGCCCAACACTCAGAACTACAGAGCATCGCTAGTCTAATTGCAGTACGACAGAACTAAGGGAAATATCTTGATCACCCAACTTAATAACGAAGTCATCCGTCCTTCTTGTACAACTAAATTTAAGCTCCATATACTCTGACTTTGCCCTGCTCAATCTAAAACCCTTCTTTTCCAAAGTGTCTCGCCAAGATTCAGGTTTTGCGTTTACACCATTGCGCTTCTCATCGACCAAAACAATATCATTCGCAAACAATAAACACCAATGTATTGCTTGTTGGATGTGTTCGGTGAGCTCATCTAAGATAAGGGTAAAGAGAGCCTATTATTTTGGGTCTTATTTTCTTCCTTTTAGGTTCAAAAATTGTTGTAATGGCTAAATGTCCTCTCATACAAAGAATTTGGAGATTAGACTTCCTTAATTTGAATAATTCAAATAGTGGTTTATCACTATGTTTTGAAAGAAACATATTAAGGATGAAAGAAGAAGTAAGCAACGATTCTTCCCAAAGATTTTATGGGGCATCAAACCCAGCTAACCATTAGATTGAGGTGAATAACGAGTTGTTACTTGATGAATTATCCCTTGTTTTTGGCAAAATTAGGTTAGTTCACAGTAATTATATTCCCCACTTCGGTTGGATCAAAATATTTTAATGAAGAATTCTAATTAGTTTTCTACTTCAGCTTTGATAATCTTAAAATATGAAAATAATCCATCATTTGTTTTTGATAAATATACGTAACAATATTTAGTAAAATCATAAATAAAGTTACAAAATATTTATTTTCACCTCTAGTAGGTTGACGGTTTGAGTCACACATATCAGAGTGAATTAACTATAAAGGCTTCGTGATTATTTAGACTCATTTAAATGATTTTCTAGAAAATTTAGATTGCACGCAAGTCTCACATCTAGCACTTGGAGATACATTAATTTTTGAAATATTCTTTTCATATAATCAAAATTCACATGTTCTGATCTAGCAAGTCAAAAATCAGTGTAAGAGATAGAAATTAAAGAAAAAAAATATTTGATTTACTTCCACATCGATAATATTTAATTTGAATAATCAAACAGATATAAAACATCATTAAAGTGATTACAAATTTATTGGACTCTAATACAATTCTATATCCCTTCTTCATTAACAAGGATCCGCTCATAAGATTTCACATAACTCTCGGTAAAGCACATCATGTAGGGTTAGTGTCTTCTCAGATATCAACCTAAGATCCAATCGCATGCATCCAAGTATTTGTGCCGAAGAAATATCTCCTAAGATCACGTTTTTCCACTAATGTCCTAAAAGGTGGCAAAGCAAGAACATTCAAAACAAGTATGAATATTTGCTCTAGAATCAAGTCATCAATATGATGAACATGTGAGAAGAAAACTATGAGAATAATCTAACCCGAAGATAGGTTGATCCCTGTTTGGATCATGTTGGTATGAGTCTTGGCCGTATGGGATTTGTCGGTCACGGGTTCTGTCTTCTTGTAAAAGCAAATGGTACACAAATGATTTGTATGGTTGTAGATGAAATGTCATTTTCCTTTACTTGGGTTTTGGTTAGTAGGAGCAAGTTTGGAATGATTGATTTTTTGATGGCGGGAACCTGTGCGGAAAGCTTTCTAATGATTATCCTTAGATTTGAAGTGATAGTAAGAGTAATGATGGGCATGAGAATTGGTGAGATTGACTTTAGGAGCAAGGCCTATGGGAGCTTTAGAACTCTTATTCTTATATTCTTCCTATATGCGAATTGCATTTTGAATTTGAACATAAGAGATGATGTATTGTTCTACTTTAGTCTAGTACTAAAACCGGACCATGAATAAGGGAATCAATAAAACATGCAACTAAATAATTTTCAAATAATATTGAGCCATCGGCTAGAATCTTAGATAACATCTCATCTAATTGATGAAGTCGAGGATTGATAGGCTTTGAGACATAAATCTTGAATTTATGGAAGTTGGAGATGTTGTGGCGTTTTATACCCGCATTATCGAGGTTATAGCACACTTCAAGTACATACCACAAATCCTTAGTCGTACGGTGTTAGAGGAAAATATCGTAAAGACTGTCAAATAAAGCACTAAAAATTCGGTGACAGCAGTGGATCCCTATAGGGAGTACGTCTAACATAACTTTTAATGGTGATCGCACTAAAAGATCAAGATGATAAAAGAGAGAAGACGATTGCAGTTGCTTCAGGGTTTTTAATTTTTACAGCAAAAGTATCAAATATTGTAGATAAAAGACCTAAAGTATTAAACTAATATTTCATTTGGCATGTCAACGACGAAAATTATTTCCATTAAATTTTTCAATTTTGAACCCTGTAACACTCCAAAAATTATGCGCCATGCTCTGTAAATCTCAGGGTTCGAATGCGAGAAAAACTGACCGAGCTAGCATCATATCGAGGTATGCTTTCTTTTGGTCTTTTGTGGCGTTAATAGTTATAATTAAATAAAGGTTGTTTACTTAAATCATGGGATTTATATTCAACGCAAATGACTCGGGTGTGCGAGTGTAAAATGTACATGAATCGTCAATTTTTATTTAAGAGTGTAATTTGGAGAAATTTGGTTTCCTCCTTAAGTCAAAGACCGTGAATCACGATTTCTTTTCCCCCACGGTTCGTGTAAAGCGCGAACAGTTATTTTTTTTCCTTAAACCGTCAGGGCGCCCGACAAACTCAATCGTCCGCTCATTTTATCTCCCCTGCGGTTCGATCGAAAGAAATTTAGGGCAGCCCCGCTCCTTCCCAATTCAAGCTAGCGTTGCTCTCTTCCCACATGATTTCATTGTCGACTGCAGCATCGGACGACATCGCCTCTCCAGAATTGCAGGCGTTGATCCTCTGCTGCGGGAGGAAGCTTCTGACTCCTTCTGGTGTCGTTTCAGCGTAGGAAACTTTCTTTTTTCGTGCTTGGAGGTAGGTAACCGCCAAGAATCTAAATATTCTGAATTTCCTCTTGTCTCCTCCTTCCTTTGTGGCGTGTCGGTCATTTTTAGGGTTTCGTTTTTGCTCTCCAGGAGTTCTGACAGCCCCGCTTGGGAGATACAAGACTTCCTTCCACTGTTGTTTGCATCAAAAGCAATTCCTTTGCATTCTATAGTCCACTTTGTTGAAGGGTAAGTATTTTTCTCCCTCTCTTCCTATCGCACGTCTTGGAATCTAAGTCCTTGAGTGAGGGATATGTAGACCTTACACTGAATCTCAGCGGGTTAACTCCTTTTTAGGTTGGAAAAACCCTAGTGATGGGAAGGAGGATCGAGAAATAATTTGGAGGAGGCTCACTCCTTCCGACTCAACTTCATAGTTGGGAAATTGTTCTTGCTTAGTGAAAGTAAGAAATTATTTTGTAATCATGTGTTAAATACTCCATTTTTCCTCCGCCCTTTTACCTTTAAATGTGTACCCATCGAAACTCTATGTGTGAGGAAGGATATAATTATGTAGAATTCAGCAAACCAGTGAAATCATGCCACCGCGCCGTGTTTACGAACGTTGTAACTCTAAGGTAAGAAATTCGACTACTTTCAGTTAGACATATCATTTTGGATAGTTCATGTATTAAATTATCTTAGTACATGTATATGAAGATACAAGTTTTTACTATCACAAATCAAACTAACAATAAAGAGATAAGTTAATATGATTGAGAATTGGATACTTTTAGTCAAAAATGATGAATCAAATGATAATGAAATTGACAGAGCAGGACACACAATCAGCCACTAAAATAATAGTTTAATTCACGATTAGTACTAGTTTAAAGTGTAAGATACGCTTATGCTAGAATACCAGATTAAGCCGCATGAAGTATTTTAATCTGGAGGGCTCAAATTGGGTGTTACACCAAGAGTGTCATACCAACCACAAGATCAGATCAATCCAGAAAATGACGAGAGGGGTCCACACTCATTCTTTTGGTAGAGGAAGACCACCGCACTTGCAGGGCCAGCAACCCACCACACGAGATTTAGACTTAGGGTCGATGACCCTTGATTCCAGATATAGAACTCATCAGATGAGGGTCTGTGTTTTTCTCGAAGGACATTCAGTTCAGTGCACCATCAGCTTTGTCACTCAGACTACAATTTTCAGTTTTGTGCGTAGTCGCTATTAATAATAAAATTTAATAAATCAGTCGTGAAATCTATTAGAACTTATAACAGACACAATACATAAACTCCAGAAAATCACATATAACAACAGAAATTGAATTTTTAAAAAATATATATCATCAGCAAGATTTATATACTAACATGTCACAAATCAGATCATGTCACGCACTACTTATAGATAAGTATTAACCGGCAATTTGTTTAATGAAAATTGTCATTCAGAACAGAGAATAGAAAACAAAATACCCAAGGCACTAACATGATTAATTCAAAAAATAATTAATTACGACTAGGTTAAACACACAAGCTCAGGACATATAAAAAGCTTCAGATTAGTGACCTCACACTCATCTAGCCAGCAGTCCACATGAGCCTCAGATGTGGGGTCGTCAGCCACAGTTTCAGACTTGGAAATTTTCAGATATGAGCCCGTATCCCACTCAGGGAGCACTTTAGGTCATTTCAGGGCGCCTACGAGCTGCCATTTGAGCTCCATAATTGGATTAAGTACAATAAATCATAACTTATAAAATTTGAATACTCGTCTTTGAAGGAATTCAGAGTACCTAAAATTAGCTCAAATAAGAACTCATATATTAAGGAAGATTTCATAAAACATATTTTCAGAAATTGATATATAAAACAACAGATAGAAAAAAAAATCAGAAACTTATGCTGAGAAGTAAAAAAAACTCGTATTTTTATACATGCAAACGAATCATGTAATTTTCTAATGTTACAGGGAATAGTAGTCTTTCATAGTGTCCAGTGGGTCTGACTCAGTTAGAAATTATTTTTACAGAGGTTATCGGTGGGGAGTTGTGCTTAGGATAAGCGGCTCGGTTATTCACTTTAGGTTGCCTTTTTTCACTAGTATTTCAGTTCAGTAGTCGTGCTTGTTCTTTGGACTTAATGTACTGAAATTGTCTAATATTTTCAATATATCAGACATTTTATGAGCTTTCAGTGAATCAGATTTTACAGTTCTTACCTTTATTAGTGGCTCTGTGAATCAGCATTTGAGATACCCTTGTTTATCCTTAGCTGCATATATAGAACATAGTCCTATCCACAAAACATGACAAAACATATAGAAGTTGGCGTGGCATGAATTAACAGCCACCAATTAGCATTAAAAATAATAGTTGTTTGTCATTTTAATAACAAAAAAGTTATTTTGTGATAATCATCTATCACAAAAATAATAATATAAATAATGGCCATTTATCGGGACCTCCGCTCTTAACTTCGCTTAAATTACTAACATCCCTTATTCTCAAAATTACAAAAGCTTCTCCCAAAATTTTTTATTTCATTAAAAAACATCCCCTGAAGCTTTTATTTCATAACATCCATAAACAAAAATGTCAATGTATATTTGGACATTATAACGGGTTCAGAGGCTTAACAGATTGGTTCAAATACACGGATATTCGTTACCCGTAGTAACACCTAAGGGTTTGCCTATTTATACCCACATAGGGACAACGGGCGGCCGCGGTTGTAATCCCTTCGTTTTCTTCATTTTTGTCATGACGCAGCGGGTGGAAACGGAGCAAATGCCGCCGCCGGCCATTTGGTTACCTGTCATGCGGCGGCGTTTGCCCCAAATGGAGAGTTCCAAACGTTGCGTCAAACGAAGCCTGAATGAGTGGTGGCGATCATGAACATGAGAGTTACCTGCAATACTTTTTTGTTTTAATTCCACATTTTCGATTTGGGATCCTTTTCTCTCTTTTATCCCTATATATTTGTACTCATACTTTGTATTTACATACTGAAGAAGCATATACAAGGTTGACTTGTTTTCCCGCATTACTCGTGTACTTCTCTACATGGTATCAGAGCATCTGGTCCTACCTACGGTTTCGGGCGGAAACTTCTTTTTCTAACCGCCCAGCTCGTGCGGTTACTCCCTTCCCATCCGCCTCTTCTGTCTAACCGCGTCTCCTTCGTGGTCTTCCTTTCTCAACCCAACTTCTTCTCTCCTCTCGGGGAATCACCCCCCTTTTCTCTCCCGCTCCGCTTTTATAGCTTTCCTCTCTCTCCCGTGGAACCACCCCTTCTCGCGCGGTCTTCCACTCCTAGCCACGTCTCTCCTCTGCTGTAGCCGCTCCTATTCTGTTGCAGGTCACTCCTCTAGTCGCGGCGAACTCCTCTCCTCTAGTCGCGGCGACCTCCGCTCCTAACTTCCGTTGTAAGTTTCTTTTAGAACTGTTAGAAAGGAACATGCAATGACCCATTTAAGGGCCCATCTTTGGCCTTCTTCCTTTATTTGTAATAGTCTCACATCTTGAAATTGGGACTTCTCTCTCTCTTCTCCCTATATATATATGTATTCATACTTGTATTTACATACACAAGAAGTATATGCAAAGGTTTATAAATTTTCCCAAGTGTGTGTGCTATTTTGGACATGATATCAGAGTGACGTGATCCCTCTTTGCGGTTTCTGATTTTCAACTGCAACCCTCTTTATGGTTTCCTATCCGGGCGGTCTCTCCTTTATTAGTCGCCTCTTCTCCTATCTCGTGGCATCCACTTCTCTTCGCCTCTCTAACCATACCCCTTGCGGTTAATTTGTTTTTCTATCCGCTTCCCTACCATCTTTCTCTTTGTACTGCCCATCTTTTCCCTGTCTCACTCCCTTTATAAGGATTTATTTGGGCTTCACTTCTCTTTACACCGGTTCGGTAGGGTATATAAAAGCGGCCGGCAACTTCCGTACACAGATCTAGATTCATCCTTCGTACTAAGAGGAAACACGTCAACTATGCTAACCTCACAACCCTTCGCGGGTTGGTCAGAAGTCCGTCTTGTTTGGTAAGCCTTTACCTGACCAACTACCTGCTTTTTACCAACGAGTCAGAGATCCGGGAGCAGGCAGAGGTTCTCTCTCTTTGGGAGTGCGCCTGTCTTCTCCTACGACCTTCTTTTTTCCGAGCTCCAGTAGCATTACCTCCTCGTGCCATTGTCTTAGTAGTTCCTGTCCAGTTTTCAACCTTTCCCTTTTTCTTTGTGGGCTAACAGCGGTGCCTTCTTTATTACCAAAAGGCTGAAGGGTTATGCTTCTTCTTCCTTAGCACTCTTCCCGCAGCTACAAGCAGTTTCTGCTTCTCGTTACTAGCCAGACCGCCGCGCCTTCTTCGCGATCAGCTTATCGCGTTCGATTGGACTCTTGCGGTTTGATCGTTGATTGCTCTTTCTGTCAGTCCTTCTACTGTTGTTCGCCGGTCTCTTCTCTTCTAGCTGCTGCGATCTCTTTTTCCCCCTACCCCCTTGATCGCAGCTTGATCTTGTTGCTTTTGTCGCACGGACTGCTCGTTGATTGCTCTTTCTGCTAGGCCTCCTGCTGCTGTTCAATGGCCTCTTCTCCTCTAGCCGCTGCGGTCTCGTTTTTTCTAGCCTCTTGATCGCAGCTGGCTCTTGCTTCCTGGATCGGACCCATCCTGCCTGTAGTTCTTTCTTGATCGCCCAGTCTATCTCTCTAGCCGCTGCGGTCAAGTCTTTCCTCTAGTCTCCACGTCTTATCTCCTGCTCACTGCGCTCTTGCCTAGTCGTCGTTGCTCTTATCGCCTACGTCTTGCTAGTCCGTCGGTTTAGCTGTTGATGTGTCTGTCCGCTTTGCCTGCCTAGCCGCTTCCCTAGCCGCCAGGTCGTGTCGTCATGGATTCTTCTACTAATTCTTCTTCTTCGGTTCGCTTGGTCCCTGCTCCTGAACTGCGTGACAAGTTGAGAATCACCACCATCTCCCTTACTGGGAAGAAAACTTTTGTTGAATAGGTGCATTCTCTCCGCCGAGTCCTTCAGTTCAATGGACTTTTGCATCATCTCACTCGGAATACTCCTTCTGCACCTACTGATGATTGGCTACATGGCGATGGTCGTGTTCAGACTTGGCTTCTCAACTCCGTTGATTGCGAACTGTATCGCATGATCATGTATCATGAGACGGCCAAGGCGATGTGGGATGAGCTCCATTCTCCATACTCTGGCAAGAATAGTCTCCAACACTTGTACGACATCATCATCGGTCTTCAATCCCTTGACTCAGGAAGTGTTGCTGACCTAACATCTTTTGTCACTCGGTCCAAGTCGCTGGTCGAGGCCTGAATTCAGCATCAGCCCCCAATTACGAATCGTACTGCCCAGCATGCTCAAAAGGAGGTCGTTGGTATTGTCATGATGATGATACGAGTTCCGCCTCATCTTCATAGTGTCTGGGCTGAGATCCTCTCCTCTGCTAATATTCCATCATTCTCTGATGTGTGTTTCATGCTGCTCAAGGTTTCACCGCCTCTTGATGTTATCGGCCCTTCGACACTGGCTCTTCTCTAGCAATCTTATGCATCATTACTTCCTCTCCCTCCTGCTTCTCGTGGAGTCCGTACTGGCTCTCGAGGGAGGGGCCGAAATAGCCGGCCACGACGCAAGTGCTCGTTCTGTGGAAAGGATGGACACCTTGAGGCAACCTGGTATCGAAAGCATGGTTTGCCTCCTCGTCCAACTGCCTATGTTGTCGACCTCAGCGCTTCTGCCTCTCGAGCTGATCTTGATGAAGTCCGCCTCCAACTCCAACAACTTCAAGGGTTGCTGCACAACTCAACTGCCTCTGTTGCCTTCGTCTCTCACGAAGGTATTGTTTGTCTCTCCACTAGCCCGCGTTGGATAGTGGATTATGGTGTTACTCATCATATCACCTCCTTGAAGTCACCTCAATACTTGGATTATTTGCATCCCAAGTTTATCACTGTAGCCAATGACAACAACGCTCCTGTCTCCGGCTCTGCCGATATATCTCTAAATCTGTCTATTTCTCTTCGTTCGGCCCTCCATGTCTCGGGCTCTCCATTTAATTTACTTTATGTTAGTGGTCTCACTAATGATTTGGATTGCTCTGTCACATTCACCTCTTCTTTCTTTATAATGCAGGACCGATAGACACAGAATATCATTGGTAAAGGGCGACTGCACAACGGGCTCTACCTTTCCGATGTCTTCCCCACCGTTCTCTCTTCTGTCTCCTCTGCTGACTGGCATCGGCGTCTTGGGCATGCTCCTCTTCCTCTTCTCAAGAAGGCCTCTTCCAGATATTCATCTTCTCACTTTTACTTGTGATTCATGTATTTTGCGGAAACAACATCGTTCCTCTTATCCTCCGCATTGTACCCGAAGCTCTGCTCCTTTTATGTTAGTATATTCTGATATTTGGGACCCGTATAAAGTAACAAATATTTTTGGTTATCGTTATTTTCTCACATTTATTGATAATTATTCTGGCATGACATGGTTGTATTTACTTCGTGATCGCTCCGAGCTCCCTCGTGTTTTTCGGGCTTTTGTTCTTTAAGGTCGTACTCAATTCTCCGACCAAATCAAAACACTTCGGACAGATAATGCTCGCGAATAACCGAGTCATGAATTCAGTTACCTCTGCTCTGAGTTCAGAAATATTCATCAAACGTTATGTGTTTATACTCCATAACAAAATGGTGTGGCCGAGCATAAAAACAGACATCTTCTTGATGTTGTTCGCCCACACATGATTTAAATGCATGTTCTCAAGACGTATTAACACTTTATAGTTTCGATGGTGTGTTATCTCATTAATCGATTGTCATCCTCCCTCCTCGACAACGCCACCCCATTCGGCCTCCTCTTTCCCTCCACAACCCCATTTTCCCTAACACCTCGAGTATTTGGTTGTACAAGTTATGTTCACTTGGTACTTCCACTGACAAGCTCGATCATCGGGCCACGAAACATAAATTCGTTGGTTATTCCCGTACTCAAAAAGGGTATGTTTGTTACTATCACGACCCGTCTCGACAAAAATCAGAGTGCGCTTCGGGCGGGCTGTGATGTCATAGACATGAGCGGAAAGAAAATCATGTCTACTAAGATGAATGCAGAGATATTGCTTATAAATTAAAATAATTACTTTTAAGTAAAAACAGTTTGATTTTTGTTATGCGGAAACTTTTAGAGTTTTAAAACAGTGAGAATTTTAAATGCACGTGTATTTTGTAAAATTCATGTTTTCCAGAAAATTTCTACAAATTTCATGCAATTATGATTCAAAAGAGTATGCACATGCATTAACATCTGTAGAGAAATAGTCTCAAACCTTATGAGCACTTTTTTCATATATGAAAAACAAGTATGAGAACATATATATAGGAGAGGAGAGAGGAGAAAAGTCCTATATAAGAGATGTGGGACTAAAGAAAGAGAGAATATAATGGGTCAAATTAATGGGCCTTTACAATATATCTTATTTCTCTAACACTCTCCCGCAAGCTGGAGCATACAAATCGTAGGCTCCAAGCTTGGATAAGAACTGATGGTACAAATGTCGGGGGAATGCCTTGGTGAGGATGTCAGCAACTTGCTTAGAGGCGGGAACATGCTCTAGCTCTAACTGCTTTAACTGAACCTTTTCACGGATGAAGTGACAATCAACTTCAATGTGTTTGGTCCTTTCATGAAAAACTGGGTTCTTCGCAATATGGATTGCGGCCTGACTATCACAAAGTAGAATTGTTGGCGAGGATAAAGTGACTCCTAGATCACCAAGAAGAGCCTCCACCCAGGTGAGTTCAGAAACAACGGCGGCCATTGCACGATACTCAGCTTCAGCAGAAGAGCGAGCAACAACAGATTGTTTCTTGCTGCGCCAAGTAATAAGATTCCCTCCAAAGTAGGTACAAAAACTCGTAGTAGAGCGTCGATCATCCAGGGAGCCCGCATAGTCCGCATCAGAATATACAACAAGAGATAGAGAAGGAGATGGTTTATATACCAACCCTTGTCCTGGTGCAGTTTTCAAGTATCTGAGAATCCGTTCCACGGCTTGTAAATGAGAGCCTCGAGGAGCATGCATATACCGACTGACTACTCCGACAGCAAATGAGATGTCAGATCTTGAAACTGTCAGATATATCAGTTTTCCTACAAGACGCCGATAATACTCAGGGTTTGAAAGCAGACCATCAGAGTCAGACTCATGGGCACATAACTTGTGATTGGCATCCATCGGTGTGTCCACAGGTTTACACCCGTAGTAGCCAGCATCACGGAGAAGGTCAAGGCAGTACTTCCGTTGGGATAGGACAAGTTCATTAGGATGTCTTGTGATTTCAAGGCCAAGAAAATATCGCAGGTTGCCCAGATCTTTTGTTTGGAAAACAGAGCAAAGATGTTGTTTGACCTCTAGTATCCCTTTTGAGTCATCGTCTGTGATTAAGATGTCATCAACATATACTAAAAGGAGAATCGTATCTGTTGTTCTATGTCGAGTGAACAGAGAGAAGTCTGCCGAACTCCAATTAAAACCAACTGCCTGAACAGCTTTACTGAACTTATCAAACCATGCCCGAGGGATTGTTTGAGACCATAGATAGATTTCTGAAGATGACAAACTCGGGACTCCCCCGTGGTCTCAAACCCGGGAGGTTGTTGCATATAGACGGTTTCTTGTAGGTCGTCATTGAGAAACGCATTCTTGATATCGAGTTGGTGCAAGGGCCACCGACGATGCACAGCGACAGAGAGAAGGACACGAACCGTGTTGAGCTTGGCGACCGGAGAGAAGGTATCCTCATAGTCGAGACCGTGTTGTTGAGTAAAGCCACGAGCCACCAGTCGTGCTTTAAGACGGTCAACCGTCCCATCCGAAGCATGCTTGATGACAAAGACCCATTTGCAACTGGCCAGGTGGTAGAGGGACCACAACCCATGTCTGATTAGCCCAAAGGGCGCGCATTTCTTCATCCATGGCAGCACGCCAACCTGGATGTTGCAAAGCCTCCTGCACAGAAGTAGGAACAGAAATAGAGGACAATGAAGTAGCAAAGGTGTGAAGGGTCGGGGACAGGCGATGTAGCGAGACATAATTCGCCATAGGATGAGCTGTGGAGATAGACACCAGATCAGCAGGCCGCCAAAGCACGTCGGTAAAGGGAGGTCGTGGCAGGGCACGAGAGCTCAGAGGGCGACGAGATTACATCTGGATGATAGGTGGCGTAGGGCGGATTAGCGGGGTGGTAGGTGTTGGAAGTAGAGAGGGGGAAGGAGACGTAACGGGGACCACGGGCCGAATTATAGGAGGAAGAAACGGATCTGGAGAGATGGTATGAAAGGGTTGATCTTCCCAAAAGGTGACATCAGCAGAGATGATTAGTTTACCGTCAGCAGGAGAATAGCAAACATATCCTTTTTGGGTGTGGGAATAGCCAACAAACATTACCTTGGTTGCTCGGGGAGCGAGCTTGTCAGTTGGCGGAGCCAGGTTATGAACATAGCATGTGCATCCAAAGACTCTGGGTGTGAGAGAAAACAGAGCATTGGAAGGAAAGAGAAGAGTGACAGGAGCCACGAAGTTCAAGGTGGATGAGGGCATGCGGTTGATGAGATGACAGGCAGTAGAGACGGCAAAGTTCCAATAAACCTAGATCTGAAACATAATAGATCGGGCGACCTATATGCATACGAGGTCTGATGAACAATACCAAACTCTGTGCAGATATTAGAGAAGGTGTGACCCGTATACTTGCCTGCATTATCGGTACGAAGATTTTTTACGCAGGTAGAAAACTGAGTACGAATCTCCACCAGAAAGGCACGGAAAGTAGAGGGAAGTTCAGTACAATCCAGAAGTAAATACAACCAGGTAACACGTGAGTAGTCATTGATAAATGTGACAAAATACCGATAGCCAAAAACACTCGGGAGCTTATATGGCCCCCAAATATCAGAATGGACAAAGGAAAAGAGAGCATCACACCGAGTACTAGGAGAGGTAAAGGAGACACGATGTTGTTTGTCATAAATGCAAGACTCGCACCGAAACTCAGAAAGGGAAACATCAGGAAGAGCTTTCTGGAGAATTGGAAGAGGAGCATGACCAAGATGATGATGTCAGTCAACAGAAGAGATGGTGGAGAGAGCGGTGGGAGAAGAGGAAACGAAAATGTAGAGTCCATTGGACAGCCGCCCGGTACCGAGGATGTTCCGCGTCTTGCGATCCTGCACAACACAAGAGGTTGAAGAGAAGGTTATGTCGCAGTTGAGGTCGTGAATGAGACGACTAATAGAGAGAAGATTAAAAGGAGAGCCATAAACATGAAGAACAGATCGAAGGGTAATAGAGGGAGTAAGAGGGATGTCAGCGGATCAAGAGACGGGAGTGGTATCCCCATTTGCAACGGTGATGAACTTAGGATGCACAGAGGCCAGGTAATGCGGAGGCTATAGCGGGGTAATGTGGTGTGTCGCACTGGAGTCCAAAATCCATGAGGAACTGTGTACAAGACATGAGCTTCCGCTATCAGAGATAGACACCACGGAGCCCAGTGGTGGGGCGATCAGCGCGGAAGAGGAACACATCCTCAGAGAGGAGTCGCCAAAGACCAGGCCGCAGCAGGAGCACCAAGCAGAGGCCGCAACAGGACCAGGTCGTAACCGGGACCAACAACAAGAACCAGGCAAGAAGCCGAGGCAGCAGCGAGAACTAGGCCGCAGCAAGAACCAGGCCGCAACAAGAAGCAGAGGCTGCAGCAAGAACCAGGCCGCAACGAACCGATGTAGTCGGCAGCGAGTAGAGAGGGGAGGTTGCAAGTGCAAGAAGGGAGCTCGTCGATTGAAGAGAGACAGCAGACTGGAGCAGTCAACGAGTAGGGAGACCGCAGCGGATAGGAGCAGTGAGCAGTCCGCAAGGAGACTGGCACGAGTAAAACTCAAGCACCAGGAGGAAGCGGGAAGGAGAAGTCCGCGAGTAGAGAAGCTTGAGAAGACAAAAGGAGAGACCGCGAGGATGAAGGACCCAAGCAGCAAGGAAGAAGATAAGCGCGCTGCGGACAAGAGGAGAGCCCGCAGCGGACAAGAGAGGTGGGTCCTACGGGTCAGAGCATAAGATGACTATAAGAAGCCTGAGAAGGGTGGAACCACGGAGAGAGAGAAGAGAAGCGGATGTAAAGTGGCAGTCCGCAGAAGCCACGCGGATAATGGAAAGAGCAGATAAGATAAATAAGTCGTAGGAGAGCGGAGCGGATAGATAGGCAGTCCGCAGGAGAGGAGAAGGGAGGGCAGGCTGGGCGGTTAGAAAAGAGGAAACCTCAGCTACAGGACCGTTAAAGAGAGAAGAGGCCGCGAGTAGAGAACTCGAGCGGGCAGAAGAAGAAACCGCGAGTTAGAGAACTCGGGCAGATTAAGCAGAAGGAAGTCGGAAGTAGAAGAGAGAGAGCCCGCAGCGGGCAGCAGATAGGAGAGGTCGCAACGGAAAGAAAGAGCCCGCGCGGGTAGATTAGGAAAGGAGAAGGTGGACCCACGTGAGAGAGGATTATAAAAGGAGAGGGGTAGGAAGGAGGAGGTGGAAGCCACGAGAGAAGCAGAGTTGGAGGCGGGTAGAAAAGAGGCCGCAGGAGCCCGCGGCTAAGGGAAGCCGCGCAGATAGGCAAGGAAGATAGGCGACTAGAAATGGGCTAGGCCGGATACCCAAGGAGGAGACCGGTTGGCTCTTATATCATGTAGAGAAATGGTCTCAAAGCTTATGAGCACTTTTTCATATATAAAAAACAAGTATGAGAACATATATATAGGAGAGGAGAGAGGAGAAGAGTCATATACAAGATATGTGGGACTAAAGCAAGAGATAATATAATGGGCCAAATTAATGGGCCCTTACAATATATCATATTTCTCTAACAACATCAAACTCTAGTAAATAAAGTATTTAAATAGTCTCGCAGTTGTCCATGATACCAGAAAAAATGTCTGATTGCAATTATTACATAAAAAAAATATTTGACAGTAAAAGAAATGTAAACATAGAATCTGGAACTTTAAGTAGATCGGGCTCGAACACCTGGCGGCGCTGCACGAACTCTAAGCCAATTCCAAAACAAAAAAAAACTTCAGAACATTGAAATAAGCATAGGGATCAAAGTAAAGTACAGAACAGTAATAGAAGCAAAAATGTATCAGTGTACCAGTTTTCATGAAGCGACGCTACCAAAACAGGCAAGTAGAATAGTCAAACAGATGCAATTAATGAAGTGTGTAGGTGTTTGAGTGAGTGTGCATGATTCACACTTAGTCCGGATACAGGTCTTATTAGAAAAACTTCCTTCTTGTAGTGACCATCGTCACGGGCCAGAACCGGCTCAAGGAGGCTTAGTGGGTCCCAACTGACACCGTAAAGGCTACAACTCAAGTGACACCAACACATTTCAATTTTTGTTTATGATATTATGAGTTACATGATTCACATTGTAGTGATTTTTAACGGAAACGAAAATACTTAAAGTGAACGATCACACCAAGAATAGGTTTTACTCGGACAGACGTAAGAAACCACATTCGACGATACAGAAGGAACCAAAGAGTGAGTTTTGAGCCTCGCGGGTTCGAGAGGTAAATGTTCCATTATCAAGAAGATTTATTGAGAATATTGCAGAGACAAATTGAAATGTGTCGGATCAGAGATATTGAGTACTCACCTAGGGTAAAACATCCTCTGACAGAAGTAATTTCCAAGTAAAAATGTGCATTACGAGCATGATATATCAAAACATCAATCGCATACTTACTAACCAGAATTTGTTACAATTATTATCATGATACTTATTGCTCGTGCTCAATATTCTATCATTCTTCTCATTATTCATCAAACGAGATGCAAATCATCAAATTGAATATCCAATTAACTATCATTCACTAACTCGTCTTCTATTTATCCAAATATCATCATTTACATTCACAACTCGTGCTAATTTTATCGCGTGAACCTCAAACTAGTAAAAAGTCTAATAAAAGATTCGATGTCTAAATTTATTTGACGAAACAAGCAATCAAGAGTTGATTCATAAAAACATAAGATCAGACAAACAATTAAGTTCCATATTTGCAAGAGAGAAATGATTTTTACTTGCCTGAAAGAGGCTGAATCTGTCGGAGACGGCTAAGCGACGCTAGCAAAATTGACACTACTCAAGCGAACCTGTTCAAGAACGACGACAACGATATAGCAAATTATCACTACGCTAACAGGAAACTATTTATCGCAAAACTCAAACAAGAGAGGGGTTAAGAAATATACTTCCCTCATGAGTGAAAGGAGAAGAGATTCCACGCGGAGACGGAGACTTGGGGACGCTTGGATAGGGAAACCCTAAATCAGAGAGGGTCTTCACATGATTCTCACCAACTGAATCAAGGAGCGACACCGGAAAACACAAACATATCACAACTAAACGATTATGAGAGGGGCAAAAAAATCAGAAATACGAGTTCTACACAATTTTGGAGACAAAAACTTAACGAGTAATCTCAAAAAAATCTGAAAATAGTAAAAGAAAGAGATTTCTTACCCAATGAGGTCAAAAGCGGGTTCAATGAGCCAAATTTGAGCCCATCTTGCAAACCCTAACTGCTCGCTTGCAGATCTCGGCCAAATCGAAGGAGCCAAAATTAGGGTTGCTGAAGGGAGAAGAGACGACTGCTGGAGGAGGAGAGGGAGTTGTCGCTGATGTAGGCCTCCAGAAATGGAGAGGAGGAGAAGACTACTAATTTCTGGGGAAGAGCGAGAACTGTCGGCTAGGGCAGGAGGAGACGAAGTTGATGTCGTCGGATGCTTGAGGAGGAAGAGAATGCGACGGCCTGAGATGGAGGAGGATCCAGAGGAGGCGTCGACGCCTGAAGCAGGAGGAGGCGGGAGTCGCGGCTTCGTGCGGGAGCAGCGGCGGATGCGGGAGACGGAACCGAGACGGGATCGGGAGAAAAACCCTAGGCGACGGGTTGCAGCAGGGAGAAGAATCGAGAGCGTGAGTGGGTTTGCTGGATCGGGAGAGGGATGGCCGAGTTTAGGTTTATAATTTAGGGGGGGTTTACGTTAGTATATTATTATTATTATTACACAAATCAAAACCCGATTGTTACATTATCCCCCACTTAAAAACTTTCGTCCCGAAACTTTCTGAGAAACTCTCTGAATGGGGACTCTTAGGGCGAAAATTCAGATGACATTCATTCCAACAAGGTTTGCAGATCAATACATAGAGGTTAATTATGAATACAAAGAAAAAAATAGGAGAACAAGCGCGAAGACTTATATGTTCAAGAGAAAAGGTACAGATATTTGCAACGCATGTGAAATTCAAGTTTATAGGAAAACTCTTTAGACTTAGCGGGTTCGACCAGATACAAAGGATTAGCTTCAGGAAGCACAAGAATTGCTTCAATTAGCTCAAAATTGAAAGGTAAGACTCAAGGATTCGAGAGCGAGAAAGATCTTGCACGAAGGAAAGACAGGACACCAAAGAGGAAAAAAAATAAAATGATGATTGAGTATCAACAGAAGTGAGTCAAACTGGAGTTGGAGAATCACAATACAACGCTGAAGTAATTCAGCAGAGCAGTTACCAAGAACACTCTCATTAGTCACTCACACTTAGAAGCTAATCTAAAAAGAGATACAGGATGACTAGATAAGATTGACAGACACACGAAACAGGAAAAACTAATTACAAATATCAGAGAGTTGAAATTAGAGATTCTAACACATTTCTTACTGTCAGGTACATAAATTATGTAATAATTACAACATTTTCATTGCACAACTCTAGATAATGATCATATAAGTGCAATACCGAGATCATGTGCAATGTCAAATAAATAAAAAATTCATGTATGTACAATCATCATTATTGTTCTTAGTTTAACACTTGTGCAATGATTTATGATATAACTGCAAATGAATTGATACACATGTCACATTAAGCGTCCATATTATTTAACATGTCATGCATATTAGAACTCTAATGTCAACGCACTTGGAAATATTAAACCGCTCATACAATTTAATATTCGCAAGCAGTGTATATCCTATTGGAAATTCATATGAACAAAAATGTTAAGTTTGTTCATAACCGCTTAATATTCGTATGCATACTACTCATGCTTATGAGTGAGTGTGTGCGTGTTTCAGCCGCGAACAACAGATAATGACAAGTGAGTGAAGAAATGATGCATGCATATATATACTTATATAAAAGAATTCAAAATATGAAGAATTTATAAAATACTTTATATACAGATACTCAACCTGCCTTTGATACCAACCGTCACGAGCCGTCTAGACAAAAGTCAGAGTGCGCTTCGGGCGGCCTGTGATGTCACGGGCATAGGCGGAAAAAAAATCATATCTGCTAAAGCGGATGCAGAGATATTGCTCAGAGATTAAAATAATTACTTTTAAGTAAAAATAGTTTGATTTTTGTTATTCGGAAGTTTTTAGAGTTTTAAAACAGTGAGAATTTTAAATGCACATGTATTTTGTAAAATTCATATTTTCCAGGAAATTTATACAGATTTCATGCAATTATGATTCAAAAGAGATGCACATGCATTAACATCAAATTCTAGTACATAAATTATTTAAATAGTCTAACAGTTGTCCATGATATCAGAGAAAATATCCGATTGTAATTATTACATAGGAAAAATATTTGACAATAAAAGAAATATAAACATAGAACCCGGAACTTTAAGCAGATCGAACTCGAGTCTCTGACGGCGCTCCACGAACTCTAAGGTAATTCTAAAACAAAAGGAAAAAGACTCAAAACATTGAAATAAGTAGAGTGAGCAAAGTAAAGTATAAAACAATAATAAAAGCAGAAATGTACGAATATACCCGTTTTCATGAAGCGACGCTACCAAAACAGACAAGTAGAATAGTTAAACAGAAATAACTGAATTAAACTTACCCCGGAGCATAATATATATTGAACAAGTAATATCATCAGCTGCAATCAATGAAATGTGTATGTGTTTTGAGTGGGTGCGCATGGTTCACACTCAGTCCAGATACAAGTCTTATTAGAAAAACTTCTTGCTTGTAGTGACCATCGTCACGGCTCAGGCCCGGCTTAAGGAGGTTTAGTGGGTCCCAACTAGCACCGTGAAGGCTACAACTCAAGTGAGCTCAACACATTTCAATGTTTGCTTATGATATTATGAGTTACATGATTCACACTGTAGTGATTTTTAACGGAAACGAAAATACTTAAAGTGAACGATCAGACCAAGAATAGATTTTACTCGGACAGACTTACGAAACCAGATTCGACAATACAGAAGGAACCAAACAGTGAGTTTTGAGCCTCACGGGTTCGAGAGGTAAATGTTCCATTATCAAGAAGATTTATCGAGTATATTGCAAGGCAGCATTGAAATGTGTCAGATCAGAGATATCGAGTACTTACCTAGGGTAAACCATCCTCTGACACAAGTATTTTCCAAGTAAAAAATGTGCATTACGAGAATGATATATCAAAACCCCAATCAAAAACTTGCTAACCAGAATTCGTTATAATTATTATCATGATACTTGTTGCTCGTGCTCAATATTCTATCATTTTTCTCATTATTCATCAAACGAGATACAAATCATCAAATTGAATATCCAATTAACTATCATTCACTAACTCGTCTCCTTTTATCCAAATATCATCATTTACATTCACGACTCGTGTTAATCTTATCGTGTGAACCTCAAATTAGTAACAAGTCTAAAAAAAGATTCGATGTCTAAATTTATTTGACGAAATAAGCAATCAAAGGTTGATTCATATAAACATAAGATCAGGCAAAGTAATTATGTTCAATGTTTGTAAGAGAGAAATGATCTCTATTTGCCTGAAGGAGGCTGAATCTGTCGGAGGCAGCTAAGTGACGCTAGCAAAATTGACACTACTCAAGCAAACCTGTTCAAGAACGACGAAAACGATACAATAAATTATCACTACGCTAACAGGCAACTATTTATCGCAAAAACTCAAACAAGAGAGTGCTTAAGAAATATACCTCCCTCATGAGTAAGGGAAGAAGAGATTCCACGAGGAGACGGAGACTTGGCGACGTTTGGATAGGGGAAACCCTAAATCAGAGAGGGTCTTCACATGATTCTCACAAACTGAATCGAGGAGCGGCGCCGGAAAATACGAACATATCATAGCTAGACGATTATGAATGGGGCAAAAAAATCAGAAATACGAGTTCTACACAATTTTGAGACAAAAACTTAACGAGTAATCTCAAATAAATCTGAAAAGAGGAAAAGAGAGGGATTTCTTACCCAAAGAGGTCAAAATCGGGTTCAAGGAGCCAAATTTGAGCCCATCTTGTAAACCCTAACTGCTCTATTGCAGATCTCGGTCAAATCGAAGAAGAAGAGCCAAAATTAGGGTTGCTGGAGGGAGAAGAGCCGACTGCTGGAGGAGGAGAGGGAGTTGTCGCTGATGTCGGCCTCTAGAAATGGAGAGGAGGAGAAGACTACTGATTTTTGGGGAAGAGCGAGAACTGTTGGCTAGGGCAGGAGGAGACGAAGCTGATGCCGTCGGATGCTTGAGGAGGAAGAGAAGACGGCGGCCTGAGACGGAGGGGGATCCAAAGGAGGCGTCGGCGCCTGAAGCAGGAGGCGGCGGGAGTCGCGGCTTCGTGCGGGAGCAGCGGCGGATGAGGGAGACGGAACTGAGATGGGATCGGGAGAAAAACCCTAGGTGACGGATTGCGGCAGGGAGAAGAATCAGGAGCGGGAGCGGGTTTGCGGGATCGGGAGAGGGCTGGCCGAGTTTATGTTAATAATTTAGGGGGGATTTAGGTTAGTACTTAGTATTTTATTATTATTATTACACAAATCAAAACCCGGTTGTTAAATTCTCCCATACTTACAAAGTTTCGTCCCGAAACTTTCTAAGAAACTTTCTGAATGAGGACTCTTAGGGCGAAAATTCAGATGACATTCATTCCAACAAGATTTGCAGATCAAGACATGAAAGTTAACTATGAATACAAAGAAACAGATAAGAGAACAAGCGTAGAGACTTATTATGATCAAAAGAAAAGGTACATATACTTGCAACGCATGTGAAATTAAAGTTCACAAGAAAACTCTTTAGACTTAGCGGGTTCGACCAGATACAAAGGATTGGCTTCAGGGAGCACAGGAATTGCTTCAATTAGCTCAAAATTGAAAGGTAAGACTCAAAGATTTGAGAGCAAGAAAGATCTTGCACGAAGGAAAGACAGGACACTAAAGAGGAAAAGAAACTAAATGACGATTGAGTATCGACGGAAACAAGTCAAACTGCAGTTGGAGAATCACAAGACAATGCCGAAGTAATTCAGCAGAGTAATTAGCAAGAAGATTATCATTTGTTACTCACACTTAGAAATTATCTACAAGGAGATACAGAATGACCAGATAAGATTGACAGACACATGAAACAAGAAGGACTAATTACAAATATTGAGAAGTTAAAATTAGAGATTCTAACACATTTCTTACTGTCATGTACATAAATTATGTAATAATTACAGCATTTTTATCATACAATTTAATATTCGCAAGCAGTGTATATCATATTGGAAATTCATATGAACAAAAATGTTAAGTTTGTTCATAACCGCTTAATATTCGTATGCATACTACTCATGCTTATGAGTGAGTGTGTGCGTGTTTCAGCCGCGAACAACAGATAATGACAAGTGAGTGAAGAAATGATGCATGCATATATATACTTATATAAAAGAATTCAAAATATGAAGAATTTATAAAATACTTTATATACAGATACTCAACCTGCCTTTGATACCAACCGTCACGAGCCGTCTAGACAAAAGTCAGAGTGCGCTTCGGGCGGCCTGTGATGTCACGGGCATAGGCGGAAAAAAAATCATATCTGCTAAAGCGGATGCAGAGATATTGCTCAGAGATTAAAATAATTACTTTTAAGTAAAAATAGTTTGATTTTTGTTATTCGGAAGTTTTTAGAGTTTTAAAACAGTGAGAATTTTAAATGCACATGTATTTTGTAAAATTCATATTTTCTAGGAAATTTATACAGATTTCATGCAATTATGATTCAAAAGAGATGCACATGCATTAACATCAAATTCTAGTACATAAATTATTTAAATAGTCTAACAGTTGTCCATGATATCAGAGAAAATATCTGATTGTAATTATTACATAGGAAAAATATTTGACAATAAAAGAAATATAAACATAGAACCCGGAACTTTAAGCAGATCGAACTCGAGTCTCTGACGGCGCTCCACGAACTCTAAGGTAATTCTAAAACAAAAGGAAAAAGACTCAAAACATTGAAATAAGTAGAGTGAGCAAAGTAAAGTATAAAACAATAATAAAAGCAGAAATGTACGAATATACCCGTTTTCATGAAGCGACGCTACCAAAACAGACAAGTAGAATAGTTAAACAGAAATAACTGAATTAAACTTACCCCGGAGCATAATATATATTGAACAAGTAATATCATCAGCTGCAATCAATGAAATGTGTATGTGTTTTGAGTGGGTGCGCATGGTTCACACTCAGTCCGGATACAAGTCTTATTAGAAAAAATTCCTGCTTGTAGTGACCATCGTCACGGCTCAGGCCCGGCTTAAGGAGGTTTAGTGGGTCCCAACTAGCACCGTGAAGGCTACAACTCAAGTGAGCTCAACACATTTCAATGTTTGCTTATGATATTATGAGTTACATGATTCACACTGTAGTGATTTTTAACGGAAACGAAAATACTTAAAGTGAACGATCAGACCAAGAATAGATTTTACTCGGACAGACTTACGAAACCAGATTCGACAATACAGAAGGAACCAAACAGTGAGTTTTGAGCCTCACGGGTTCGAGAGGTAAATGTTCCATTATCAAGAAGATTTATCGAGTATATTGCAAGGCAGCATTGAAATGTGTCAGATCAGAGATATCGAGTACTTACCTAGGGTAAACCATCCTCTGACACAAGTATTTTCCAAGTAAAAAATGTGCATTACGAGAATGATATATCAAAACCCCAATCAAAAACTTGCTAACCAGAATTCGTTATAATTATTATCATGATACTTGTTGCTCGTGCTCAATATTCTATCATTTTTCTCATTATTCATCAAACGAGATACAAATCATCAAATTGAATATCCAATTAACTATCATTCACTAACTCGTCTCCTTTTATCCAAATATCATCATTTACATTCACGACTCGTGTTAATCTTATCGTGTGAACCTCAAATTAGTAACAAGTCTAAAAAAAGATTCGATGTCTAAATTTATTTGACGAAATAAGCAATCAAAGGTTGATTCATATAAACATAAGATCAGGCAAAGTAATTATGTTCAATGTTTGTAAGAGAGAAATGATCTCTATTTGCCTGAAGGAGGCTGAATCTGTCGGAGGCAGCTAAGTGACGCTAGCAAAATTGACACTACTCAAGCAAACCTGTTCAAGAACGACGAAAACGATACAATAAATTATCACTACGCTAACAGGCAACTATTTATCGCAAAAACTCAAACAAGAGAGTGCTTAAGAAATATACCTCCCTCATGAGTAAGGGAAGAAGAGATTCCACGAGGAGACGGAGACTTGGCGACGTTTGGATAGGGGAAACCCTAAATCAGAGAGGGTCTTCACATGATTCTCACAAACTGAATCGAGGAGCGGCGCCGGAAAATACGAACATATCATAGCTAGACGATTATGAATGGGGCAAAAAAATCAGAAATACGAGTTCTACACAATTTTGAGACAAAAACTTAACGAGTAATCTCAAATAAATCTGAAAAGAGGAAAAGAGAGGGATTTCTTACCCAAAGAGGTCAAAATCGGGTTCAAGGAGCCAAATTTGAGCCCATCTTGTAAACCTTAACTGCTCTCTTGCAGATCTCGGTCAAATCGAAGAAGAAGAGCCAAAATTAGGGTTGCTGGAGGGAGAAGAGCCGACTGCTGGAGGAGGAGAGGGAGTTGTCGCTGATGTCGGCCTCTAGAAATGGAGAGGAGGAGAAGACTACTGATTTTTGGGGAAGAGCGAGAACTGTTGGCTAGGGCAGGAGGAGACGAAGCTGATGCCGTCGGATGCTTGAGGAGGAAGAGAAGACGGCGGCCTGAGACGGAGGGGGATCCAAAGGAGGCGTCGGCGCCTGAAGCAGGAGGCGGCGGGAGTCGCGGCTTCGTGCGGGAGCAGCGGCGGATGAGGGAGACGGAACTGAGATGGGATCGGGAGAAAAACCCTAGGTGACGGATTGCGGCAGGGAGAAGAATCAGGAGCGGGAGCGGGTTTGCGGGATCGGGAGAGGGCTGGCCGAGTTTATGTTAATAATTTAGGGGGGATTTAGGTTAGTACTTAGTATTTTATTATTATTATTACACAAATCAAAACCCGGTTGTTAAATTCTCCCATACTTACAAAGTTTCGTCCCGAAACTTTCTAAGAAACTCTCTGAATGAGGACTCTTAGGGCGAAAATTCAGATGACATTCATTCCAACAAGATTTGCAGATCAAGACATGAAAGTTAACTATGAATACAAAGAAACAGATAAGAGAACAAGCGTAGAGACTTATTATGATCAAAAGAAAAGGTACATATACTTGCAACGCATGTGAAATTAAAGTTCACAAGAAAACTCTTTAGACTTAGCGGGTTCGACCAGATACAAAGGATTGGCTTCAGGGAGCACAGGAATTGCTTCAATTAGCTCAAAATTGAAAGGTAAGACTCAAAGATTTGAGAGCAAGAAAGATCTTGCACGAAGGAAAGACAGGACACTAAAGAGGAAAAGAAACTAAATGACGATTGAGTATCGACGGAAACAAGTCAAACTGCAGTTGGAGAATCACAAGACAATGCCGAAGTAATTCAGCAGAGTAATTAGCAAGAAGATTATCATTTGTTACTCACACTTAGAAATTATCTACAAGGAGATACAGAATGACCAGATAAGATTGACAGACACATGAAACAAGAAGGACTAATTACAAATATTGAGAAGTTAAAATTAGAGATTCTAACACATTTCTTACTGTCATGTACATAAATTATGTAATAATTACAGCATTTTTATTATACAACTCTAGATAATGATCATACAAGTGCAATACCGAGATCATACGCAATGTCAAGCAAATAGAAAATTCACGTGTGTACAATCATTATTGTTGTTCTTAGCTTAACACTTGTACAATGATTTATGATATGAATGCAAATGAATGGATACACATGTCACGTTAAGCGCTCATATCACTTAACATGTCATGCATATTACAACTCTAATGTCAGCGCACTCAAAAATATTAAACCGCACATACAATTTAATATTCGCAAGCAGTGTATATACTAGTGGAAATTCATATGCACAAAAATGTTAAGTTTGTGCATAACCCCTTAACATTCGTGTGTATACTACTCATGCTTATGAGTGAGTGTGTGCGTGTTTCAGCCGAGAACAAATAATGACAGGTGAGTGAAGAAATGATGCATGCATATATACACTTATATAAAAGAATTCAAAATACGTAGAATTTATAAAATACTCTATCTATAGATGCTCAATCAGTCACTGATACCAACTGTCACGACCCGTCTTGACAAAAGTCAGAGTGCGCTTCGGACGGGCCGTGATGCCACGGGCATAAGCGAAAAGAAAATCATGCATGCTAAGACGGATGCAGAGATATTGCTTATAGATTAAAATAATTACTTTTGAGTAAAAACAGTTTGATTTTTGTTATGCAGAAGCTTTTACAGTTTTAAAACAATGAGAATTTTAAATGTACATGTATTTTGTAAAATTCATGTTTTCTAGGAAATTTTTATAGATTTCATGCAATTATGATTCAAAAGACGATCCACATGCATTAACATCAAATTCTAGTACATAAAGTATTTAAATAGCCTATCAGTTGTCCATGATACCAGAGAAAATGTCTGATTGCAATTATTACATAAAAAATATTTGACAGTAAAAGAAATGTAAACATAGAGCCTGAAACTTTAAGCAGATCGGGCTCGAGAACTGGCGGCGCTACACGAACACTAAGTCAATTCCAAAACAAAAAAGAAAAGCCTCAAAATATTGAAATAAATAGAGTGAGCAAAGTAAAGTACAAAACAGTAATAGAAAAAGAAATGTATGAGTGTACCAGTTTTCATGAAACGACGCTACCAAAACAGACAAGTAAAATAGTCAAATAGAAATAAATGAATTAAACTTACCCCAGAGCATAATATATATTGAACAAGTAATATCATCAGCTTCAATCAATGAAGTATGTAGATGTTTTGAGTGGGTGTGCATGATTCACACTCAAACCCAATTACGTTTCCTCCACCACCACCAGCTCTGTCTCCTCCACTATCTCCACTTGTTCTTTTCCCAGCTCCGGGTATCCACCAACCCCCCCCCCCTCTTCTTCGTGTCCTCTCCGCTTCGTTGTTTCGCTGCAGTCGGCTCTAACCTCTGCACTATGCGACCTGTCGACCCGTCTTCTACCTCCACAACCCATCACCTGGCAAATTATGTCTCCCTACATTGTTTGAACCCGGTGCTTCAAACCTTTGTCATCTCATTATCCTCTATTTTTGTATCTAACTCTGTGTAGAAGGCTCTTCAACATTTTGGCTAGCGGGCGGCCATGGACGAAGAAATGACGGCCCTCCGGGCTAATCAGACTTGTGATCTGGTTTCTCTTCCTCCAGGATAGACTACTGTTGGATGTAAATGGGTCTTTGTTATTAAGCATGCACCTGATGGGACGATTGATCAACTTAAGGCTCGTCTGGTTGTACGTGGCTTTACTCAACAACAGAGTCCTGATTATGAGAAAACATGCTCTCAGTGGTCAAGCTCAACACAGTTCGTGTCCTCTCCGTAGCAGTACACTATCACTGTCTCTTACATCAACTTGATATCAAGAATGGATTTCTCAATGACGATCTCCAAGAAACTGTTTTCATGCGACAGCCTCCCGGGTTTGAGACCACAGGAGAGTCCCAAATTTGTCTCCTTAAGAAGTCAATTTATGGTGTCAAACAATCTCCTCGGGCTTGATTCGATAAATTTAGCAGGGTTGCTCGGGAGGTCGGCTTTACTCGGAGCTCGGCTCATTTTTCTTTGTTCACTCGACATAACAAAACAGTAATAATTCTTCTTTTGATGTATGACGATAACATCTTAATTACAGGAGATGATTCAAAAGAAATCCAAATGGTCAAACAACACCTCAGCTCTGTTTTTCAAACAAAAGATTAAAGAAACTTTCGATACTTTCTTGGCCTTGAAATCGTAAGACGTCTTGATGGCATTGTCTTATCTCAATGGAAGTATTGTCTCGACCTTCTTCAGGATGCTGGATATTCTGGATGCAAACCAGTTAACACCTCTATGGATGTCAATCATAAGTTGTGGTCGTGCCTCTGATAAAGATCTTCTTCCAAACCCAGAATACTATCGACGGTTGGTCGGAAAACTGATATATCTAACCGTCACAAGACCTGACATATCTTTTGTTGTTAGGGTTGTCTGCAAGTTTGCATTCTCCTCGGGTATCACATCTACAGGCTGTCGAACGCATTCTGTGATACCTGAAGAATGCTCATGGTCAAGGGCTGGTATACAGAACTTCCTTCTCTACTCCAACCTTGATTGCATATTCAGATGCTGATTATGCTGGTTCTGTGGATGTTCGGCATTCTACCAATGGTTTTTGTACTTCCTTCGGAGGTCATCTTGTTACCTGGCGCAGTAAGAAAATAGTTGTTGCTAGATCTTCGATCGAGGCTGAGTACCGTTCAATGGCGTCTGTTATATCTGAACTCACATGACTTGAGAGTCTCCTAAATGATATGGAAGTAAAACTTTCCTCACCAGCCACCTTACTCTGTGACAGTCAAGCTGTGACTCACATAGCCAAGAATCCTATCTTCCATAAAAGAACGAAATACATTGAAGTTGATTGTCACTTCGTTAGGGAAAAGGTTCAAATGAAGAAACTGGAACTGAAACATGTTCCGACTACGGACCAAGTTGCCGATCTTCTCACTAAACTTTGTCAAGTGCACTTTCTTATCAGTTCTTGTCCAAGCTGAGTGTCTATAACTTGTATGCTCCAACTTGCCGGGGAGTGTTAGAAAAGAACATGTAATGGCCCATTTAAGGGCCCATCTTTGGCCTTCTTCCTCTACTTGTAATAGTCCCACATCTTGAAATTGGAACTCTTCCATCTCTCCTCTCCTTATATATATGTATTCATACTTGTATTTACATACACAAGAAGTATATGCAAAAGTTTATAGATTTTTCTCAAGTGTGTGTGCTCTTTTCTACAAGAACTTTTATTTATGTCTGCTATGTACCAGTTTTAGTACCGCTGTCTAGTTTATTTCTTATCGCGGGGCCCGGTGGGATTGCTGATTTATTTTTAAACTAGATTGGGGTGTTACAATCTCGATAGAGCCATCAATCTAGATGTCATTTAAAATTGCTGAAATTTAAATTAAATATAAAAATTGCAGCGCAATAGAAAATGATAACTTACAACATCATTTTGATTATTTAATTTTATTATCTTACTATTCATGCACTTTCCAAGAAATACCAAATGACGGGTTCTCACTAGTACTAGACAGTTTATGAGATGATAGCTCAACACTGCCCTTTCACAAGAGATTATATGATTTAGAACTACAACTTCTTTAAATTGTTGAAATATTTATACTACATTCAGAAAAATAAATAATTTTTGTTTTGAAAAACTATTATAATAGCATAGCAGATTTTGAAACAAGATAATAAAAATATATTTGTAAACAATAAATAAAGAAATCACAATAAAAAATATTATTTTAGAATCGAGTCTGCGTAAGAAGTGTGATCATTGCCCTAAAGAATTGCATCACCCTCCAGTAAGACTTACAACTGATGTTCACTCCTCCAAGGTACAAGACTTAGCTAGATCATGGAAACTTCGATGTGCGTGGACACTAGAGAAGCACAGAATACCTGAACTCTCACTTGATGAACCAAATGTCAAGAAAACAGAAACAAATGAAAAAATCGTGCAAGAATGAGAGAGCAAATGAGAACAAGTGCGTAAAATAATTTAGGAATTCTCCTATATAGGAGTCTCGTAAGAACTGCAAGAAATAACCACGTAAAAAATTACGTCGAGTTCTTTGCGGTCAGAAAACGTCGGAAATTTGACGCGAAGACTCGATTTTCGTCGAAATGAGTTTGGGTTTTAGAAATTTAATATTTCGAAAGTGTCAAACTATTTTGTACAAAAAAATATATAATTCAATTCAATTATTCTCCAAATCCCAAATTCGTATTTGGAGCGTGCGCGCGCATGTGGTTCATACTTTCTCCTTATGTTCCTTTGAATAAATAAGGATGAGTGATTTTGTTTATATACTCCTGCTGCGGATCGCTCAAGGCTCCTGGTATACTCCTTATGTTCCAGAGTTTAGTACAGGGCTATTCGGGTGAAGGCGAGGGCAACAAGCTGCTACTTGTTACATTTGGGGTGTTGAGAGAAGGAAAGTTATGGGCGCGACAAGATTTCATGCTCTTCTGGCGATTTTGCTTCCTTTGCTCATAGTGGAATGAGCAAATTTGATCGTCTTGACGGGCCTGGCGTGATGGCAATGCGTGATCATGTTGCTTTCTTCTGAGCTTCGTATACGGCGAGAGGTTGTATGCGACGAGCGTGAGTCAGCACACTTCCCAGTGCTTGTCTTGTCTCCGGGCAGATTCCGTTTGGTTAGGTGACCTTTGGCAGAATTTCTTGGGAGCGATCTTTGGTGTAAGTCTTGTAAAGAGAGAGAAGAGAGAGTGTAGAGAGAGATGATAAGGAGAGGGTTTAAAAAACAGGAAAAAGCCAAAAAGGATCCAAATGAAGTAGAAATACGGTCTATTTATAGATTTCTATGGGGATAGTCAGATAATTTTGTCAAATAACTACCGAACAAGCGAATAGAAGCGTTTGATTTTGGGCACGCGGATCACCATTTTTGGGAAATGGCGATCTTGCCCCTGGGCAGAGAGAAAGCCCGCCCACAAAGAATGGCGGCCTGAGACCGACGGCCAAGGCGGCGGCAACCCCTCCCGCGCACAGCGGACGGCCTTGCAGGGGCCGACGAGGGGCCTCCCGTGGCCCGGGCGGCCACCTCCCTAAGGGAGGTTGTCCCTCGCTGGGCGGTTGGGGGCAACAGCCCCTTAGTAGGGTAGGCCGCGGCCGAGGGGCGGTCGGCCTCACAAGGGCCGACCGAGGGGCGGGCGGCCTCACAAGGGTCGGTCGAGGGGCGGCCGGTCTCACAAGGGCCAGCCGTGACCGAAGCCGCCCACGCTCGCGCGGCCGAAGGGGCGGCCGGCCCTTGCGGGGCCGGTCACGGTTGAGGTCGCCAGTGGTCGGGAGGCCGCAAGAGGGGGCCGACTTTTGTGGGGCCGGCTGCGGCCGAGGTAGTCCGCGACCGAGCGGCCACAGGGGGGCGGTCGGCCCATGAGGTGAAGGTCGCGGTCGAGGCCGCCCGCGACTGGGTGGCCACACGGGGGGCGGCCTGCCCTTGCACGGCCGGCCACATTTGAGGCCACCTGCGATCTGGTGGCCGATTGGCGGTGTCGTGCGGCGGCAGAAGGACCGACGCATGGGATCCCGTGCAATAGTTGGGATCCCATGCGCTATAATTATCACGTAGATCAGGTGCACAGATCGTGCGTGCGGTAGTTACGCGCATAACTTCTGACAATGTTAGTGGGACGAGGGAAGCCAGGATATTCGCAGTCTGGTTCTTTTATAAATTGGGGTCAACCACATCATTTGCCCAACAAAGACTCCGAGAACAAGAGCCGGAGAGAGTGGAATGCGATGGGTTTCCATCCTCAGTCGAATTCTTGATTCTCATGGCGAGAGTGAACGAATGAACGCGGAAAGAAGCAGCAGAGGCGGAGAAGGTACGAGGTTGGAGTAGTGGAGGAGAGGGTCGCCCAAGCGCGGTTGCGCGCGCGTGAATGGGGTGTGCGCCTCGGCTGCGCACGGGCGTACTCCGACGGGCGTGCACACCGCGCGGTGGGAGCCCGCGTGGTGGGCGCGCCCGCGCGCAGTGCGGGGTGAGGTGCGCCCACGCGCACTCCGCGCGGGGGGCGCGCCAACTCGCGCGTGGCACGCACCTCGCGTGTGCCGCGTGCGGGGGGCGTGCACGCGTGCACGGAGCTTTCGTGCTCGCACGCGGATGGGGAGCTCCCACGCGCACTACGCGGGGCGCTCACACATACACCCGGGAGGGATGCGCCCGCGGGCTTCGCCCGTGCGGAGCGCGACCGCGCGCCATGCGCACGTGTGCTGCACCCACGTGCTATGTGTGGGGTGTCTTAGAAAAAAGTATATTGCATAAGAATAATGACCCCTCTCTTGGGGTAATATATACAAGACCGAACAAACAAATAAGCCCATATACAAATACACAATATCTAACACCACACTCAAACTCACGGGGGATCATACATCGAGAGTTTGGACATAAGGTAGTCATGCTGACAAACTGGCTCAACACATGAACTGCATGAGCAATATCTGGCCGAGTGATGGTGAGATAGACCAGGCTGCCGACCAAATGACGATAGCGAGTGGGATCAGCAAGAGGGATCCCCTCATCAGCCTGAAGTTGCAGGTGAAGCTCCATCGGTGTGGCAACAGTGCGGGTGTCAGAAAGAGCAGCCCGAGCTAGAAGATCAATAGTATATCGCTGCTGAGAGAGCTGGAACCCTGCAGGGGTGGAAGAAAACTCAATGCCCAGAAAATAGCTCAAAGGTCCCAAATCTGTCATCTGAAATTGTTGCTGCAGGTGATGCTCGACGAAGTCAATGAAAACCGGGTCATCACCAGTGATGCTCATATCATCCACATAGAGTAGAAGAAGAGTCCGGCCTCGGGAAAAGGTGTAAACAAACAGGGCCGGGTCGTGCTGGCTGGGCTGAAAACCAGCGGCTATAACAACATAGCTGAAGCGCTTGAACCAGGCTCGAGGAGCCTGTTTGAGACCATAAAGAGCACGACGCAAACGACAAACCATGCCAGGAGGAGCAGCAAAACCGGGAGGAGGAACCATGTAGACCTCTTGCTGTAGGTCACCGTGAAGAAACACATTCTTCACATCCAGCTGAAACAGGGACCAACGATGGACAGCAGCAACAGCAACAAGTGTCCTGATCGTGGTCATATGTGTCACAGGAGCAAAAGTCTCATCATAGTCTCGACCATGCTCCTGCTGAAAACCCTGAGCAACCAGGCGAGCCTTATACCGCTCAATAGAACCATCAGAGCGAGTCTTGATCTTATAGACCCACTTGCAAGTGATGGGAACAACACCAGGAGGAAGAGGCACAAGATCCTAAGTAGAGGTACGCTCAAGAGCAGCCAACTCATCAAACATAGCAGCCTGCCACTCAGGAACCTGAGCAGCCTCGTGGTAGGAACTAGGCTCTGGAGTACTGGTGGAGGTAGCAGGAAGAGCAGTGAGGTCGATTGACTGGGTGGTAAAACCGAGGCGATCTGGTGGATGTCGATCTCGAAGGGGGTAACGTCTGGCAGGTGGATCATCCACGGGACTCTCACTGAAGGCTGATGGCACCTGTGGGGTAGTCTGAGCACAACAAGTGTAGTGGTGGAGAATAGGAGGTAGAGGGCCGGTAGATGGCAGAACATGAGGTGGAGAGGGCTCAGAAGAGGGAGATGATGATGATGACGGTAGCTCTGCTGGTGACTGGTCTGACGGTGGTGGCAAAACAAGTGGTGGTACAGTAGGAAAAATAAAGAACTGAATATCAGCCGGGGTAGTGGATGAGGGTGAAGCAGAGGTGGATGAAGAAAGGAAGAAAGGTTGGTCCTCAACGAAGGTGACATCACGAGAAATGCGAAGACGACGCGCAACAGGGTCATAACAGCGGTAACCCTTGTGCTCTGAGCTGTAGCCTAGAAAAACACATGCAACAGACTGAGCAGAGAGCTAAGTCCGCTCACGTGGTGGTAATAAGACATAACACAGACATCCGAACACACGAAGATAAGTATATCGAGGAGGATGAGAGAACAAACACTCACCGGGACACCGACCCTGAAGGAAAGTGGATGGCTGAAGGTTGATGAGATAGACAGCGGTGGAGACAGCCTCAGCCCAAAAGTGTGGGGGAACATGGGAAGCCAAAAGAAGAGTGCGAGTGGTCTCAATGATGTGGCGATGTTTCCTTTCCGCAGTGCCATTCTGGGAATGAGCACCAGGACAGGAGAGCTGCAGAAGCGTGCCATGAGAGACGAGAAGGTCACGAAACTCATGCGATAGGTACTCCCCTCCCCCCCCCCCCCCCCCTGAGTCGGAGCGGAAAACACGAATAGAGGCGGAGAACTGAGTACGAACCATGGTGGAGAAAGTAACATAAACCTGAAAAACTCAGCACGAGAACGCAACATATATATCCAAGTGAAACGAGAGAAATCATCAATAAATAAGACATAATAGCGATGTCCACCCTTGGATACAAAAGGAGCAGGCCCCCATACATCAGAATGGACTAACTCAAAAGGAGCAGAAGACCTAGACAGACTAGACTGATAGAGGAGTTGTAGCTGTTTTCCAAGCTTACAACCCGTACAAGAGTGAGTAGTGTCAACAGATACACGACCCAAAACACCCTGACGAACAAGAGTGGAAAGACGGGCGCCACTGGGATGACCAAGACGATGGTGTCATTGACGAAAAGAAATAGCGGGAAGACATAAAAGAGGAGCAGCTGGGGACGGTGTGACGGATGGCAGACGAAGGTACTCAAGGAAATATACCCCACGATGGTGACGGCCAACTCCAATGAGGGTCCATGTAAGACGATCCTGCACATGACAAACAAACTCATCAAAAACAACAAGGTAACCACTAGAGGCAAGCTGGCTGGCGGAGAAGAGGTTCATGGAGAGCTGAGGGATATAGGCACCATCAGGAATGTGGAACTGAGGGGTGCGGAGAAGGCCACGACTGGTAATAGGAAGGGTGGTGTCATCGGCAATAATAACACGTAGGTCAGAGGAAACAGGCTGGCAGGCATGATGATGGGTGGCATCATAGGTCATATGAAAGGAGGCTCCAGAGTCAAGTAACCACGAGGACGGAGAGATATCTGACGGGGCAGAGACCGCTGAGGGATCAGCAGAGGTAGAGGCCTGACCAACTGTGGTTGCAGAGGTACTCGAGAAGGTGCCTGAAGACAGCTGCTGAGCTAGCTGTAGGAGCTGCTCAGAGAAAGAGGCTGTCGGAGGAGGCACAGGGAAAACTGGAGCTGCACGTTGCTGGGTGTCACGAGACTAGATGTTTTACTGGGAGCGCTGAAGCTTGCGACACTCAGACACTCTGTGGCCCAGTGCATGACAATAATGACAGCAAACAGACCGTCGTTGCGCAGCACTGGGACCCTGGGAAGAGGGTCCCTGGGTAGGAAACGGAGTAGACGGTTGCGCAGGAGTTGAGGCGGGATCCATTGAAGGCCGACACCGAGATCTGGAGCAGAATCGATCGGTGCTGAAAGCGGAGGAAGAAGCCAGAGGAAGCAGCCAACCAGAGGAAGGTTCGAGCGGAGGAGAGATCGACCGGACACAGTCGACGAGCGGGAGATCGAGCGGGAGAGCTGCGGAATAAACGATCGACGAGTCGAGTCGAACGAGCTGCGGAAGAAACTGGAGCTGCGGAAGAAACTGGAGCTGCGGAAGAAACTGGAGCTGCGGAAGAAACTGGAGCTGCGGAAGAAACTGGAGCTGCGGAAGAAACTGGAGCTGCGGAAGAAACTGGAGCTGCGGAAGAAACTGGAGCTGCGGAAGAAACTGGAGCTGCGGAAGAAACTGGAGCTGCGGAAGAAACTGGAGCTGCGGAAGAAACGATCGACGAGTCGATCGCCGCACTCGAGCGGGATCGATCGATCGATCGATGTCGACGATCGATGCAGGAGGAAACGATCGACGAGCGCTGCGGAAGAGGGATCGATCGAGTCGAACGAGCAGGGGAGAGGGACCGGGATCGATCGGCGGCGCAGACGAGTGAGATCGATCGGGAGAGGTAAACCCTATCGCTCTGATGCCATCATAGAAAAAGGTATATTGCATAAGAATAATGACTCCTCTCTTGGGGTAATATATACAAGACCGAACAAACAAATAAGCTCATATACAAATACACAATATCTAACTGGGTGCTCCCGCGCGCTACTCGCAAGCGTGGGTTGCACCTGCGTGCTTCGCGTGCGCGCGAGGTGTGTCTGCGTGCGTTATGTGTGTGTGTGTGGGGGGGGGGGGGGGCGATGATTGCGACTTTAAGCCCGTCAGCGTCTCCCTAGGGCTTAGAGCGTGGGGAGTTCGAGTGCTCTGCGCTCAATCTTCCCTTTGCGGGCTTTGACTGTGCCTCGGGTTGTGCTTTGTTCACTTTCTTAATTTCCACTCTGACGTATTTCCCTGCTCAAGTTTCCAGGAGCGTTGTCCAAGGTCGGCCTATGTGGATGCATTCTACTCTTACTGCGGAGCAAGTTGCCTCGTGGAGGGGGCGCTTCAACATTCCCTCCAATCTCGAGATTAGGATTCTGAATGCCGAGCAGCGGGTACAGAATCCTCTAGTGGGATGGATGACATTGTGCGAGTCGTCGCTGAGGGTCGGGCTCTGGCTGCCACCGTGCGATGAGATTACAGAAATCTTGAAATATTGCGGAGTAACGGCGTCGCAATTCACTCTTCTTGCCATGACTCGCATCATGGGTCTCATATCCTTCTTCCGGGAGCATGGTTCGAGACTCTTGCTAGATTTCTTCAGAGATTAGTACGACGTTTGCGCTGATAGCGGGGGTCGTATTGAAGTTCACAACAACAAGACTTGGTTGGTGTTCGAGAGACGGGTTGACAGACGCCATGGGAATACGGTGTACAGATATGTCCGGAACTGCTGGGAGTGGCCCGAGTTGTGGAGCACCCTTCCTAATCGATGTCGTCATGTGAAAGGGTGCGAGCGCGAGTTTACGCCTGTGTTGGGATTTACTGAGCCTCACGAACTGGCGAATCAACTATTTAGTATCTCTCTGTTCGTGGAGGAGAAACGTCTGATGTTGTGCGTCCTTTCTGTTGACCCGGAGCGTCCGGCCGTCATTTCCGTGAGTCGTGATCACAAGAGAAAGCTGATCTTCGAGGGCTGTGGTGACACGGTTCCTTCACGCCACCCCTTTATACCATTGAGGGGGCGCTCGAAGGTAGTGGCTCCATGTAGCTCCAGGGTTGATGGGTCTCTGCCGGAAGATCCAGATCTTGAAGTGTTGGGCTCCTCTGTAACAACTCGATTTCTGGGTTATACTCATAGTAGTATAATAATTAATAAAAAACCCAATTTTCCCTCTAATCTTAACCCGAGACGGCTTACCCCGCCTCTATTTCTTCGCATCGCAACGACAAAGCTCGCTCGGCCTAGGGCTTCCGTGCGCAGTCGCCCGTCTCCCGCTCCCGATCCCGCCTCCTCCTGCTCCAGGTGTCGTCGCCTTCTCCGGCTCCTCCCTCCAGGCCGATGCTCCAACTTCGGTGCCTCCTTCTCCCGACGCCTCCTCCGACTTCCCTCAGGCCGATGGCTGCTCCTTCTGTCGTGGCCGACGGTTTCCCTCTCCCTCTTTTCTTGAGGTCGGTTCCTCTTCCTCCTGTCATGGTCGGCAGGAGCTCTGCCTCCTTCCCTAGCAGCGACATCAAGTTTTCCCCTCCTCCCTCCGACAACAACCTCTTCCCTCTCCCTCGTCGATTTGGCTGTGGATTTCAAGAGAAATGCCTAGGGTTTGCTTGTTTTTCGCCTCTACTCAGATTTTGGGCTCCGAATCGGACTCCTTTTGGTATGAATCTTCTTCCTCCATCCTTATTCAGATTCTTCTTGTTTTCCTAAATAATTTTTGCGCCCCAATTTGCATACAATTTGTGATTCATAATTTTGCCCCCTTCGTAATTGTCTAATCTCGTCGTATTTGTGATTTCCAGCGCCGCTCCTCGACTCAAGTGATGGAATTCCTCCAAAGCCCTCTCCGATTTAGGGTTTTCGCAACCTATTCGCCGTCAAGTCTCCGTCTCCGCGCGTAATCTCTTCTCCCCTCACTTTTGAGGGAGGTAATTTCTAATCTCTCTCGTGCTTCAGATTTTTGTAAATTATATCATGTGCTATTGTAGAATTTCCGTCATGTCAATATCAATTATGTTTGTACTTGATCAGGTTTGAAAAAGGATTTTGGGTTTTCGCTTGTGCTGCTCAGCCGTCTCCGTCAGATTCAGTTTAAGGCAAGTAGAGATCACTTCTCTCTTGCAAATATTGAACTTAATTGTTTTGTCTGATCTTATGTTTATATGAATCAACCTTTGATAGCTTGTTTTGTCAGTTAAATTTAAACATCAAATCTTTTATTAGACTTGTTACTATTTTGGGGTTCACGCGATAAGATTTGCACGAGTTTGTAAATGTAAATGATCATATTTGAGTAATTGGGAGACGGGTTAGCGAATGATAGTTAATTGAATTTTCAATTTGAGGATTTGCATCTTTTTTGATGAATAATTTGAGGACAGCAAACTTGAGTACGAGTGTTAATAGATTTGAATGATCATTGTTAAGGCTCCCAAAAGGGGATTTAAAGATGGTTGGGTTATGTTACGCTCGTACCGTACACACTTTTGAATTGAAAAATCACACTTGTAATGAATTATGGATAACAAATATATGTTTGGTAGTTTGATATCATGCTCGGTAGTGAACGCATGTTTTTCTTGGAAGATAACTGTGCCCTAAAAATTGTTAACCTAGGGGAATTCTTGACACCTCCGATCCAATACACTTCAACTTAACTTTGCTTTTTACTTGAAAAATTTTCCGGTTATTATGACCTTAATCCCTCAAACTCGTAAGAGTCAAAACTCACTGTTTGATTCCTGCTGTGTCCTCGAATCCGGTTTCTGATGTATGTTTGGTTTCTGATGTATATCTGGTTTCTGATGTCTGTCTGGTTTCTGATTTCTGTCTGGTTTCTGATGTCTGTCTGATTGTAAGACTCGAGTAAAACTTATTTTCAATTTGATCTTTCTCGTTGATGTGAATCTGTTTAACGATCTGAAGTTTCCTCTCATAGTGTTGTCATAAAATAATATGATTAATAATCTCGTATGAAACTCGAAAACAAATCTGTGGTTGTAAGCAAATTTTTGAACTGTAGCGTCTAACTGGACAAATGTCTGTTGTTATAGTCACGGCAAGCAGGATTACTTTTCCGACAAGACTTGTACTCAGATCTGATCGTGAGCCATGTGCGTCCGCTATAGCACCTACACTCTTCATCGATCTCAGCTTACAACATATTACATGAATAATTTTAGGCTGTTCTCCGGAGTAGTCTAATAAACTAACTTGTTTTGTTTAGCTCTTTGTTTGTTTGTCCCGCATAGTTTTGCTTCATGAGAATCTGGTACTCATATTGTTTTGCTTCTATTACTGCTCTGTACTTTACTTTGCTCGTTTTGTTTATTTCAATGTTTTGAGGCTTTTTCTTTGTGTTTTGGAATTGTCTTAGCTTTCGTGTCAGCGCCGCCAGGTTCCTGGGCCCGATCTGCATCAAGTTTCTGCTTTCCGATGATTGATCTTCTAGTCGTATCAGGTTTGATGTTTTGATTTATTTCTTTTACTGTCAGTGGTTTTCTTTATGTGATAATTATGAACAGTAATACATGGGCAACTGCTAGGCTATATAAATATTTATGTACTAGTATCTGAATATAACGCATGTGCACTCTCTGTTGCATCATAATGACATGAAAACTATAGTAGTAGCCTGTAAAACATGAATTTTACAAAATACATATCCATTTAAAACTTTGAAAGCTTCCGCATAAAAAATTCAAACTGTTTTTCTCCAAATTAACTACTTTAAAATGATTTTCAGTGTTCTATGCATCCGCCTTAGCATGCATGATTTTCTTCCCGTCCATGCATGTGGCATCACGACTTGTCCCGAAGCGCACTCTGACTTTTGTCGAGACGGGTCGTGACAGTTGGTATCAGAGCCAGGTTTGAGAGGTTGGTTCAAAAGATAAAATATTTTCTAAATATCACTTATTTTGAAACCTATTTTATAAATATATAAGCATGCATCATTCTTTCAGTCAGCTTGTCATTATTTGTTGTTCGCGTCTGAAATACGCAAACACTCACTCATAAGCATGAGTAGTATGCACACGAATGTTAGTGGGTTATGGACAAACTTAATATTTTTGTACATATGAATTTCCACTAGGATATAAATCGCTTGCGAATATTAAATTGTATGAGCGGTTTAATATTTTCAAGTACGCTGTCATTAGACTCCTAATATGCATGACATGTTAAGTGATATGGGCATTAACATGACATGTGTATCCATTCCTTTGCATGCATATCATTAATCATTGCACAAGTGTTAAGCCAAGAACAACAATAATGATTGTACACACATGGATTTACTATCTGCTTGACATCGCACATATTTATGTTGTTGCACTTGCATGATTATTGCCTAGAGTTATCCAATAAAAATGCTGTAATTATTACATAATAATGTACCTGACAGTAGAAAATGTGTTAGGATCTCTAGTTTCAAGTCTCTGGTATTCGTATTCAGTCTTCCTGTTCTGTTCGACTTACAACCTTATCCAGCCCTCGCGCATCTCTTTCTAAATAGCTTCTGAATGTCAGTAAGAAATAAGTTTATTCTTGTGAATTGCTCTGTTGTATTTCTTCAACGTTGATTTGTGTTCTTTCATCTCTATGATGACTCGCTTCTGTGGACAATCAATTGTCATTCTGTTTCTTTTCCCTGTTGATGTTCTACCTTCGCTTCGTGCAAGATCTTTTCATTTCCGGATTCGCGTGTCTTGGCGCTCAATTTCGAGCTACTTGATGCATTCATGTGCTCCCTGAAGCCAATCTTTTGTGTCTGTCCGAACCTGCTAAGTCTGAAGAGTTTCCCCTCTGAACGTGTATCTGACCTGCATAGCAAGTATCCAGAACTTTTCTCTTGATTTTGAAAAGCCTTCGTGCTTGTTCTTTTATCTGTTTCCTTGTATTCATTGTTAACTTATATGTCTTGATCTGCAAATCTTGTTGGAATGAATGTTATCTGAACCTTCGTTGTTCTTGACCCCATTCAGAGAATTCTCAGAAAAGTTTCGGGATGAAACTTTCTAAGTGGGGGAGAATGTAACAACCCGATTTCTGGGTTATACTCATAGTAGTATAATAATTAATAAAAAACCCAATTTTCCCTCCAATCTTAACCCGAGCCGGCTTACCCCGCCTCTATTTCTTCGCATCGCAACGACAAAGCTCGCTCGGCCTAGGGCTTCTGTGCGCAATCGCCCGTCTCCCGCTCCCGATCTCGCCTCCTACTGCTCCAGGCGCCGCCGCCTTCTCCGGCTCCTCCCTCCAGGCCGCTATTCCAACTTCGCCACCTCCTTCTCCAGACGCCGCCTCCTTCTCCTGACGCCTCCTCCGACTTCCCTCAGGCCGATAGCTGCTCCTTCTATCGTGGCCGACGGTTTCTCTCTCCCTCTTTTCTTAAGGTCGGTTCCTCTTCCTCCTGTCATGGTCAGCAGGAGCTCTGCCTCCTTCCCTAGCAGCGACATCAAGCTTTCCCCTCCTCCCTCCGACAACAACCTCTCCCCTCTCCCTCGTCGATTTGGCCGTGGATTTCAAGAGAAATGCCTAGGGTTTGCTCGTTTTTCGCCTCTACTCAGATTTTGGGCTCCGAATCGGACTCCTTTTGGTATGGATCTTCCTCCTCCATCCTTATTCAGATTCTTCTTGTTTTCCTAAATAATTTTTGTGCCTCAATTTGCGTACAATTTGTGATTTATAATTTTGCCCTCTTCGTAATTGTCTAATCTCGTCGTATTTGTGATTTCCAGCGCCGCTCCTCGACTCAAGTGATTGAATTCCTCCAAAGCCCTCTCCGATTTAGGGTTTTCGCAACATATTCGCCGTCAAGTCTCCGTCTCCGCACGGAATCTCTTCTCCCCTCACTTTTGAGGGAGGTAATTTATAATCTCTCTCGTGCTTCAAATTTTTGTAAATTATACCATTTGCTATTGTAGAATTTTCGTCATGTCAATATCAATTATGTTTGCACTTGATCAGGTTTGAAAAAGGATTTTGGGTTTTCGCTTGTGCTGCTCAGCCGTCTCCGTCAGATTCAGTTTAAAGCAAGTAGAGATCACTTCTCTCTTGCAAATATTGAACTTAATTGTTTTATCTGATCTTATGTTTATATAAATCAACCTTTGATAGCTTGTTTTGTCAATTAAATTTAAACATCGAATCTTTTATTAGACATGTTACTATTTTGGGGTTCAAGCGATAGGATTTGCACGAGTTTGTAAATGTAAATGATCATATTTGAGTAATTGGGAGACGAATTAGCGAATGATAGTTAATTGAATTTTCAATTTGAGGATTTGCATCTTATTTGATGAATAATTTGAGAACAGTAAGCTTAAGTACGAGCATTAATAGATTTGAATGATCATTGTTAAGGCTCCCGAAAGGGGATTTAAAGATGGTTGGGTTATGTTACGCTCGTACCGTACACACTTTTGAATTGAAAAATCACACTTGTAACGAATTATGGGTAACAAATATATGTTTGGTGGTTCGATATCATGCTCGGTAGTGAACGCATATTTTTCTTGGAAGATAACTGTGCCCTAGAAATTGTTAACCTAGGCGAATTCTTGACATCTCTGATCCAATACACTTACCTTACCTTTGCTTTTTACTCGAAAAATTTTCTGATTATTATGACCTTAACCCCTCGAACTCGCAAGAGTCAAAACTCACTGTTTGATTCTTGTTGTGTCGTCGAATCCGGTTTCTCATGTGTGTCTGGTTTCTGATGTCAGTCTGGTTTCTGATGTTTGTCTGATTGTAAGACCCGAGTAAAACTTATTTTCAATCTGATCTTTCTCGTTGATGTGAATCTGTTTCACGATCTGAAGTTTCCGCTCATAGTGTTGTCATAAAATAATATGATAAATAATCCCGTATGAAACTCGAAAACAAATCTGTGGTTGTAAGCAAATTCTTGAACTGTAGCGTCTAACTGGGCATTTGTCTGTTGTCATGGTCACGGCAAGCAGGATTACTTTTTCGATAAAACTTACACTCAGATCTGATCGTGAGTCGTGTGTGTCCGCTATAGCACCTACACCCTCCATCGATCTCAGTTTACAACATATTACATTAATAACTTTAGGCTATTCTCCAGAGTAGTCTAATAAACTAACTTGTTTTGTTTAGCTCTTTGTTTGTTTGTCCCGGATAGTTTTGGTTCATGAGAATCTGGTACTCATATTGTTCTGTTTCTATTACTGTTATGTATTTTACTTTGCTCGTTCTGTTTATTTCAATGTTTTGAGGATTTTCCTTTGTGTTTTGGAATTGCATTAGCTTTCGTGTCAGCGCCGCCAGGTTCCTGGGCCCGATCTGCATCAAGTTTCTACTTTCCGATGATTGATCTTCTAGCTGTGTCAGTTTGATGTTTTGATTTACTTCTTTTATTGTCAGTGGTTTTCTTTATGTGATAATTATGAACAGTAATACATGAACAACTGCTAGGTTATATAAATATTTATGTACTAGTATCTGAATATAACGCATGTGCACTCTCTGTTGCATTATAACGACATGAAAACTATAGTAGTAGCCTGTAAAACATGGATTTTACAAAATACACATGCATTTAAAACTTTGAAAGCTTCCGCATAAAAAAATCAAACTGTTTTTCTCCAAATTAACTACTTTAAAACGATTTTCAGTGTTCTCTGCATCCGCCTTAGCAGACATGGCTTTATTTTCGCCCATGCCTGTGGCATCACGACTTGTCATGAAGCACACTCTAACTTTTGTCGAGACGGGTCGTGACATCCTCTGCCCCCCATATCTCCCACGAGGATCCTCCTGCCCCGCTACAATCGAAAGGGAAGCGTGTTTCCTCTTACTTGGCGGCGATGAATACCGATGTAAGGAGGCTACTTGGACTCTAATCTATCTTGTTGTTCTTGACTTGACTCTTCTTACTTCTTTTTTGCAGATCGACGTTCAGGCTCAGATTGCCCTCACTTGGAACGATCATTACGTTGGTCTGAAGGACAAGTATTTATCCCTCCAGAGGAAGCTACGAGATCCGGAGGATTCTCTTACTGACTTGAAAGGGAGGCGAGATCGCGACATTTCTCGCTTTTGGCAGGCTGAATCCGAGTGGAAGACTGAGACAGCTCGGTTTGCGCGAGGAGCTTCAGGCGGGAAAATCTTTGGTGGAGAAGACGGCTAGACTTTTGGAGAGTTCACAAGAGGAGGTATCCCACTTACAGTCTGAGGCGGAGCGCCTTTCTTCGTAGGAGCGCATTGTCGGACTGAAGGCGGCCGGAGTATAAAGACTCCCTTGACTTCAAGCAGGATCGTTGCCAGCTTTCAGAGGAGATTCGTGATGAGATCTGGACGAAGGAGGTGGAGCCCGAATTGGCCGACGTATGGGAGGTGGTCTTCCGCCGCGGGATGGCGATGACACTTCAGATGGTATCTCGGAAGCGTGAATGCGACGTTGCTAATATTGTCTTTGATAACCTTTCTGAAGACGAATGTGTCGAGTTTGATATTGATGAAGAGCAGTGAGATTCTTAGTTTGTTGTGTCCAATGTTGCCTTGTACATTTGTTGCCTTGGTGACATTCTTGTACTTTTATTGTGTACTGTCTTGCGGGCTTTTGTCTCCTTTTGTAGTTTGTAGATAACTTTGTACGCTTGCTCGTAATATTTGTTGTTTTGCTTTCTGTGATTGTCTCTGCCACATTCCTTTGGAGTTTGAGGTTGGGGCTTGACCCCTTCTAACTCCGTGACCTCTACCAAAGCTAAGGGTGAGCCTCTAGTCGGGTAGTGAGAGGTCCGTCTCCCTGAATCTTGGGATGTTGTTGAAGACCGTGGTGAAGGGCGCACCTTCGAACCTAGACAATCATGAGGGGGTCAAGCCCTGGCGACGCCTCGACCTACTACGGCGGATAAGGGCGAAACCTTTGATCGGCGGCAATGAGAGGTCGCAGGGACGTCGTCCCAAAGAGACGGCGAAGATTGGACACTTTGAGCCGCTGGCGAATGCAAGTGGGCGGGCTATAGCGCTGTCGCGACCTAGGATAAAGGTGAAACCTTTGATTGGAGACAGTGATAGGTTGCTAGGGTTGGGGGCCCTAAGAGAAGGCGAAGATCGGACACTTCGAGCCGCTGGCGAACGCGAGGGGGGAAGGACCTGGCAACGCTGCGACCTACTGTGACAGATAAGGGTGAAACCTTTGATCGACAGCAGTGAGAGGCCGCTAGGGCAGGGGACCCTGAGAGACGGCGAAGATCAGACACTTTGAGCCGCCGACGAACGCGAGGGGGCAGGCCCTGGCGACGCTGCAACCTACCGCGGCGGATAAGGGTGAAACCTTTGATCGACGACAGTGAGAGGTCTCTAGTGTTGGGGGCCCTAAGAGACGGCGAAGATCGGACACTTCGAGCCACTGAAGAACGTGAGGGGGGGAGGCCCTGGCGACGTTGCAACCTACCGCAGTGGATAAGGGAAAAACCTTTGATCGGTGGTAGTGAAAGTTCGCTGGGGTTGGGGGCCTCATGAGGGAGACAGGGTCGATTCCTGGCGTAGGCTTCTACCCACTGCTAGGGAGAAGGACGAACCTTCAATCCATGGCGGTGAGGAGTTCGCGAGGAGACGCCCTTATTGCGACGTCGAGGGGTGAACTCTGGAGTAGTCTTCTACCAACTGCTGGGGAGAAGGAAGAACCTTCAATCCATGGTGGTGAGGAGTTCACGAGGAGCCTCCCTTATTATGACGTTGAGGGGCAAACTCTGGCGTAGGCTTCTACCAACTGCTGGGGAGAAGGAAGAACCTTCAATCCACGGCGGTGAGGAGTTCGTGAGGAGCCGCCCATATTGCGACGTCGAGGGGCAAACCCTGGCGTAGGCTTCTACCCACTGCAGGGGAGAAAGACGAAACTTCAATCCCGGGCAGTGAGGAGTTCGCGAGGGGTCGTCCTTATTGCGGCGTCGAGGGGGCGAAACTTGGCGTAGGCTTCTGCCCACTGAGGGAGATGGACGAACATGCAATCCCTGACGATGAGGAGTTCACGAGGGGTCATCCTTATTGCAGCGTCGAGGGGGCGAACCCTTGCGTAGGCTTCTACCCACTGCTGGGGAAAAGGACGAGCCTTCAATCCCTGACGGTGAGGAGTTCGCGAGGGGCCGTCCCCGAGATTATTGGAGCGGGTCCAACCCTCAGTTGACGCAGGAGCCGATTGTCGGGACTTTTCCAGACTCCTTCCTGTGATAACAATGTTAGGAGCAAACATAATATTCATAAGTCTAAAGTAAAACAAGGATAGTTCTTGCACGAGTTTCTGCTCGTGATTTTATAACGTTTGCAGTGGTTGTCCTTTGGATCAAACGGAAGCAAATACGAAAGCTAGATTGGTGAGACGGAACATAGTGGGGCTTTGTTTCCCTATTCCTGTCTTTTAAGGTTGTCCCTGAAGAGAGTGCTAGCAATGGGCGCTGGCCTGATATACGTAGAGGAATGAGCATTGTAGTATGTCGTTGCAATTGGAGCTGGTTGAGACAATGGTGAACTGAATGTTGTAGGTTACTTGTATGGGTAGTTCTCCTAACGTGACCAGGAGGACAACAGTTCTCATGATCGGGATCGAAGAGCCCACTGGAACGCGTACGCTGGTGGCTTTAAGTTGTATACTCCCGCGTGTTAACCCGAGCTTCAGTAGCGTTGGCCTGTACAGTATGTTGACTGTTATCTTGTCGTCAATCAATATCTGGCATACACAAATTCGTGGTTCCCTAATTGCCGCACTAATGCTTTGCCTGCCTGTGTAACATTTTGTTCCATGGAGAGACCTGGCGCATTCATGGCGGTATGGGCGAGGCAACTAAGATGAGGAGTTTGCTCCGGCAAGTAGCTCTGTTTAGGGGCCTCTGGGCTTGTTTGAGTCCTCCATAACTGGCTGACAAGTCCTAAGCGGCGGAATCGCTTTATTTCCTTCCCAAGAGACTGCATTCCTCGATGTCGTGCCCGCATCCCTGATGGTAATTGCAGTACTTAGTTTGGTCTCCTCTATTAGGTGTGAGGCCCCCGGTTCCGGAGGACGGGGTGTCCCCTCATAGTGAGTAGAGCCTCTGCTTGCGTTGTAACATCCATACTGAAATGAATATAATTAAATTACAGGGTCTGATCGCAGACATGATTGATCAAGGCGGCACCATGTTTAGGTACGAATTTAGTGGAGTTAAGTTTTGTTACATTAATTATTGGAGTGTAGTGAAAAGGCATTATGGTGAAAATATTAAGTGTGAAATCTCTCCTAATGATTATATGGATCGATATATTTCCCCTCCCCCGGCGGTTAATAAAACCGTAAGTAATCGCGTGTGAGATTTTAAGCTCATAACCCTCACCTCTCGCTAACTATCGCACGCCTCTCCTCCAAACGAAACGGTCATTGTTTCCCCTTTTCCAGGCAACATCTTCCCACCAGCCAAAGCCCTATTTCCTATAGGCGATCGCGCATTTCCTCTTTCCGCCGACATCGAGATAAGCATCGGTTCCCGTCGGCGACGCTAGCGTAGCTTTCCAACGGTCTAGGCGCCACAGTCGGCAAGTCTGCTGCCGCCGGGAGTCTCCTCCAGCGCGCTCTTCCTATTTCTAGCTCTGTTTTGACTTTCCCTCTTCCTCCTCGGAGTCAGAAATCAAGATTTCCTCTAGCAGGTAGCCCTAGTGTCATTGTTTTGCGTTCGATTTCAGTGTGAGATATTTTTTTGGTCACCCTAATGTGAAATTTCAGATTAGTAACATGTGTGTGGGTGGTTTATCTCCTACAGAAATTTCTGAAGCCGTCAGCGAGACTCCCCAAGTGAAACAAATTATCGTTTGACCCTCCGATTTCGTGTTCATTCAAGTTGTGCACTGTTTCCCCTTAGTTTCATTCAATTTGTGTTTAAGTTCTCTCATAATTTGTTTGGAATATGATTAGGTTGCGGTTCTACATCGCCAAGCGTAGCTGAGGACTATTTGCCTTCGTTTCAGAATTAGTAATCCCACCATTAGAGAAGTGGTCCTTGAGGGTAAAAGCCACCTTGTAACTGGAGAGATTAATTGGTGTTCCAAACTTGATTGATAGTGAAGTATGCCACCACGTCAGGTGTACGAGCGTCGTAACACCACTGTAAGAGATTCTAATTCCTTTTAGTTAGACATATCAAGTAATTATTTTTTGTACACATGTGTAAGTTGCGTACAAACCTCATAATCATGCATAGAAGGTGTAGCGGTAAGAAAACGATCGCGGAATTAGTTGTAGGACAACACCCTTCTCCAAGGCCCGAATAGTCATATCATGTATACCTAAGTTAGGTATGAAACCTTTACAAGCATACGTAAGTTTGAGAAATTATCTAATTAAGGGCGTGAACGTCCCTTCTGGCCAACCACAAGAAAATCAAGGGTCGCTCAGTATACACCAAAAAGATGTCCCGAGCAGAGTAGCGTCAGACCTAAAAGGGGTCAGTAAGCACACATAAGTTTTCTCGTGCATGGTAGAGGCACACTACCTTGCTCATAAGGCATATGGTTTCCTATGAGCAGTAGAGTCTTGGGAATTGACTCCCCTTTGAGACAGTAGATTCGAGACCGTGTCCGCGCGACACTAGAACAATTAAGTTCGTAGGATGGTCTCGGGTCGTCAGTTTTCAGTTGCGCGTTAGGAGCTACTCTGCTTAGAGTTTTTTTTAAGTAGAAGTACAGATTAGAAGTCACCTAGAACTCAAGCATGGACCTGACGTGAGACAGCGCACTAGTTAGTGAACGTCGAGGCTTAGGTAGATAAAATGAAAGTTCTTGAACGTAGAACGAGTATGTCTGTTGACCAGGTGGCATTGTAAACGCATGCATATCATCTAGCATAAAGATTTTCAATGAACAAAACTATTTTTCAAATGACATGCATTCATCATTTAAGAAAATATTTTAGTGTCACTAAAAGGAGTTATTTTTCCTTACTCTGACTCATCGTGGGTAATGTTTTTACAGGTGACACAGGTGAGAATCTACGCCTAGGATGAGCGTCCTTGTGGTGTTAGTTTGTAGCTGATGTTCTTTTCAGTTTTCTTTCCTTTTAGTATCATGTTAATGTTTTGAATATCATGTATCAGACTTATTATGTATTTCAGATCTTCAGTTCTTTCATCTCATTTCATGTTTAGTGGCTCTGTGAATCCAACTCAAAAAGATATGTGGTTACCCTGAGTTTCTTTCATAGCTTCTGTTGTAAGTATTAAAATTCTCAGTATTTTTCTTTATACCTGTTGTGTACTAGTTTTAATAATGTTTCCTAGTTCTCTTTATATCGCTGACCCGACCGGACGACTGATTTTTGAAAAACTGGGAAGGGGTGTTACAAATTGGTATCAGAGTCAGGTTTAGGATCCCTGGACCCAAGAAAGATTCATAGAGTCATTAGGAGTGGGTAAGAGTAAACACGTGTTGGGAGAGTATTTAAGTTGTGTCTAAGCCCTAGTTTTCGCAAAGGTATGAAATTAATTGTTAAGTCAGATTTCCAAGATGCATGATAAATAATCATATTTTTTTATATGTTCTATCAGGCATCACGAGTCAGTGAACTAGGTGAATCTTCACGTCAGAACCCTATTCCTAACGATGTCATGGGAGATGTTGATGTGTCACGGGTGCCACCAGTTCCAGCAGCTCCAGAAGCCACTGACATAGCGTCTCAAATTGCCAAGGCGGTCACTGTAGCCTTGATGGAGTTTCAGAGAGGACTGGCTGCAGAGTTTCCGGCTCCAGTGCAAGTACTAGCCCCTGCACCAGCTCCGACACCAGCACCCGTGGAGATGACACTAGAGCGTTATTTGAGGAACTTTAGAGAGCACCAACCGTCAAACAACAGTGAGGATGAAACCCCGATTGACACAGACAATTGGATAGCAAACACTAGAAATCTGTTGAACGTTATGGAGTGCCCGGAGAACAAGAAGGTTCCTCTGACAGTTTTCCTCCTCCGAGGTGAGGCAAAGGTCTGGTGGAACAAGTACCGGGCAGGCGACCCTGCAGGTAAATCGTCATGAAAATTTCCTCTTATTTTAGGAAGTGATACGTTCATTATAAATGGTATGACCATGCTTTTGGCCAGGTCGTACATCAGACATGTTTACGTGGGGCGAGTTTTATAGAGCCATTGCAAATTGGTTCATGCATCCTTCCGCACGACGAGGTCTCCAAGAGAAATATCTCAGACACTACCAGATGGAGAAGACCGTTACTGAGTACGAGCGAGAGCTTACCCATCTGGCTCGTTATGCGGGCGTAATGCATGGAGATCAGGCTGAGAAGTGTAGCCGCTTTGTGGATGGCTTGCGTGACTCGTTGAGGCAGTCGTTGATGACCATGGTTAACACTGACTACAGGAGCTTAGTGGATACGACTCGCAAGTTGGAGGCTGATCAACAGAAGGTATAGAAGCGAAACAGCTTTCGCACGAAGCGGTCTCAGGATTCGCATCAGCCGCAGCAGAGCAGGAATGACCAGGGTAACAACTAGAACAAGAAACAGAAGCCTGATGTTAAGAAGAGTGGTCAGTCTGGAGACAGGAGCAAGGACTACCTCATTGTCCTAGGTGTCAGCGTCGTCATCCAGGAGAGTGTTTGGCCAATGCAGGCGTGTGTTATAAGTGCCGACAACCTGGACACATAATTCGCTACCGTCAGGAAATTGGTGTGAATCAGGTAAACTGAAGCCTAGTTTGTATTCATGGTATTTATTTTATTACTGTTGATGACAAATGTAACCCGTCCCTGCAGTCAAAGTTCGAGGTTGGTGGCTCAAGCAAAATTGACAAGGGCAAAGCGTTGATGATCACTAACGGGAGGCCAAAACAGGGTCGAGATTTAGTGCATCCTAGAGCGTATGGGGTTGGCCAGCAGGAGGCAAAAGATCAGGAGGATGTAGTGACGGGTAAGTGTTTAACTTTTTAACAAGTTTATTTAATCATCTGTAGTGACACTCTCATCATATTTTGGAAATCATTCATGTAAGCATCCTTATGATTCACAATTTACCCTCCAAGATTTTGTTCGATACGGGCGTCTCGCACTCGTTTATCGCAGAATCTCTAGTGCGTAAGCTGAATTTAGAAGTTCATCCAGAGACAGTACCGCTAGAAGTCATGATGCCGAATGAATCCCTTCTGCTGACCAGAGTTAAGTGCAAGGTACCAGTACAGTTTGGTGATACTAAGATTATTATAGAAGCCTTGCAGCTTCCTATTTCAGGTTTTGACCTGATCTTTGGAATGGACTGAATTTCAGCAGTCAACGCCAGGATTGACTGTAGGGAGAAGCAGATACAGTTTGAGGGCCCCGACCAGACTGCGTTTACCTTTCAGGGCTTGAAGGGAGTAGTGAAGATGATCATCTCCTCAGTCCAAGCTAGAAGGTGCATCAGGAAGGGTTGCGAAACATTTTTAGTACTGATGAATGCGAAGGCTAAAGCTGACCTGTCAGAGGTACCAGTGCTGCAGGATTTCCCCGATGTCTTCCCGGAAGAGCTCCCTGGTGCCCCTCCAGATAGAGAGATTGAGTTTCTGATAGACCTACAGCCTGGGGCTACACCGGTAACCAAATCCCCCTACCGAATGGCTTCAAGGGAACTAGCAGAGTTGAAGAGTCAGTTGCAGAAGTTGCTTGACCTGGGCTTTATACGCTCTAGTACTTCACCTTGAAGTGCTCCAGTACTATTTGTGAAGAAGAAGGATGGTAGTCTGAGAATGTGCATAGACTACCGTAAATTGAACAAACTGACAATAAGGAATAAATATTTGATTCCCATGATTGATGATTTGTTCGACCAGTTGGTGAGATCATGCACTTCTCCAAGTTAGATCTGAGGTCGGGCAACCATCAGTTAAGGATTCAGGACGTGCATATTCAGAAGACGGCCTTCAGTACCAGATATAGGCACTTCGAGTTCGTGGTCATGTCGTTTGGGCTGACCAATGCCCCTTCAGTATTTATGGACCTAATGAACAGGGTATTTCGGGAGTACTTGAACCGTTTTGTTATCGTTTTTATAGATGATATTTTGGTTTTCTCAAAAAGTGCAGAAGATCATGTCGCGCACCTCAGGATTGTATTGAGCACCCTCAGGAAGAACCAGTTGTATGTCAAGTTTACAAAGTGTGAATTCTGGCTTCCAGAGATTGCTTTCTTAGGCTATATCATCAGTCAGAAAGGGGTTAGTGTTGATCCAAAGAAGATAGAAGTCATTAAGGATTGGCCGAGGCCGAGGATAGTCTCAAAGGTTCGCAGCTTTTTGGGTCTAGCTGGTTACTACAGGAGATTCATCAAGGACTTCTCAAAGATAACCTTACCACTGACTTCCCTCACCAGGAAGGGTAAGGGCTTTGATTGGACAGTTGAGTGCAAGTTGGCTTTTGAGGAATTGAAGGGCAGGTTGATGACCGCACCGATCTTGAGTTTACCATCAGGGCCCGAAGGATTTCAGATTTATAGCGATGCGTCAGGTCAGGGTTTGGGCTGTGTCCTCACGCAGCATAAAAAGGTCATAGCCTACGGCTCGAGACAGTTAAAGGTGCATGAAAATAACTATCTCGTGCATGACTTGGAGCTTGTAGCGGTCATCTATGCTCTGAATATTTGGAGGCACTATCTCTATGGAGTGCGTTGCGAGATCTTCACTGATCATAATAGCCTCAAGTATATCTTTGATCAGTGGGAGCTAAATTTGAGGCAGCGCAGATGGTTAGAGTTTCTATCGGACTACGACATAGACATTCAGTACCACCCAGGAAAGACGAACGTTATAGCTGATGCCCTTAGCCGAAGAGGTTCGTGTTTTTCCCTTCTCACTCGACAGAAGGAGTTAGTGCGGGAACTGGAGAGACTTGACATCATCATTGTACCACGTTTTAGTTTTGGTTCTGCAAGGTTGAGTTGGATGAAAATTACATGTGACATCAAGGATAAAATCAGAACAGCTCTACCCTTGCATCCAAGGATGACATAGATTTGGATCTCGGCGCAGACAGGTCAGAAGGAGAGATTCTCTATTCAGGACGATTTATTATTGCATGATGGTAGGGTGTGTATTCCCGATATTAGCCACCTTCGCGAGAACATTCTGTTTGAGGCACATAACTCCAGATATTCTATACATCCGGGCAGCACGAAGATGTATGCGGATCTCAAGAAGGTAGTCTGGTGGCCAAGCTTGAAAGGTGATGTTGCTGAATATGTAGGGAAGTGCGAGACGTGCAAATTATTTAAGGCCGAGTGTCAAAGGCCTGGAGGCAAGTTGCAGCTACTTCCCATTCCTGAGTGAACTTTTGAGGATATATCCATGGGTTTCATCCATGGTGTTCCTAAATCGCAGAGTGGGAATAATTCCTTATGGGTTATAGTGGATCGGCTCTCTAAGGTCGCCCATTTCATTCCTCTTAAGAAGACGGATCAAGGTCCGAAGCTGACACAGTTATACATAGACGAGATAGTTCGACTTCATGGTATCCTCAAGACTATTGTTTCAGACCGAGATGGCAGGTTTATCTCCAATGAGTGGAGATACGTTCAGGAGCGGTTGGGCACCAAGTTACATTTCAGCACCGCTTTTCATCCCCAGACAGATGGACAGACTGAGCGCACCAATAGGACTTTGGAAGATTTGTTACGGATGTGCATACTGGACTTTGGAGGGAAGTGAGAGAAGTATATCACCCTTGTGGAATTCTCCTACAATAATAGTTTTCAGACTAGTATTGGGATGACACCGTTCAAGGCTCTTTATGGTAGGCGTTGTCGGACACCGTTGTTTTGGGCTGAAAGTGAAGAAAAGTTTACCATCAAGGAATCATGGATTGATAAAACCACAGACAGAATCAAGCTCATTCAAGAGCGTATGAAGACAGCTCAGGATCGTCAGGCCAAGTATCATGATCAGAAGCACAGGTCAGTAGAGTTCAGTGTTGGAGATTACGTTTATCTGAAGGTCAGACCAGTCAGAGTAATCTCTAGAATAAAGCGGATGAAAAAACTGAGTCCCAGATTCGTGTGTCCTTTTGAGGTACTGGAATGAGTTGGTGAGGTTGCATATAGGTTGGTCTTACCCGAGGAAATGAGTGGTGTTCATGATGTATTTCACGTCTCCTATCTGAGGAGAGCAGTCAGAGATTCCAGTCAGATCATCAGTACCGAGGAAGCACCAATCGAGACATATATTAGTATTGAGATTAGACCAGTCATAATCGTGAATTCAATGATATAGAAGCTCAGGAATAGAGAGATTCGCATGGTCAAAGTCCTTTGAATGAACTGTGACCATCCAGAGTATACTTGGGAGCGAGAGGATGAGCTTAGGAGCAATGTAGATTATGAGTTCCTCTTTGTTTCAGATATGGTTACAATTTTCGAGGACGAAAATTTTTATTAGAATGGAAGATTTGTAACATCCGTACTGAAATGAATATAATTAAATTACAGGGTCTGATCGCAGGCATGATTGATCGAGGCGACACCATATTTAGGTACAAATTTAGTGGAGTTAAGTTCTGTTACATTAATTATTGGAGTGTAGTGAAAAGGCGTTATGATGAAAATATTAAGTGTGAAATCTCTCCTAATGATTATATGGATCGATATATGTCCCCTCACCCGACGGTTAATAAAACTATAAGTAATCGCACGTGAGATTTTAAGCCCATAACCCTCACCTCTCGCTAACTATGGTACGTCTCTCCTCCAAACGGAACGGTCGTTGTTTCCCCTTTTCCAGGCAACAACTTCCCACCAGCCGAAGCCCTATTTCCTGTAGGCGATCGCGCATTTCCTCCTTCCGCCGACATCGAGATCAGCATTGGTTCCCGTCGGCTACGCTAGCGTAGCTTTCCAATGGTCCAGGCGCCAGAGTCGGCAAGCCTGCTGCCGCCGGGTGTCTCCTCCAACGCTCTCTTCCTATTTCTAGCTTTGTTTTGACTTTCCCTCTTCCTCCTCGGAGTCAGAAATCAAGATTTCCTCTAGCAGGTAACCCTAGTGTCATTGTTTTGCGTTCGATTTCAGTGTGAGACATTTTTTTGGACACCCTAATGTGAAATTTCAGATTAGTAACATGCGTGTGGGTGGTTTATCTCCTACGGAAATTTCTGAAGCCGTCAGCGAGACTCCCCAACTGAAACAAATTATCGTTTGACCCTCCGGTTTCGTGTTCGTTCAGGTTGTGAGTCGTTTCCCCTTAGTTTCAGTCAATTTGTGTTTAAGTTCTCTCATAATTTGTTTGTAATATGATTAGGTTGCGGTTATACATCGCCAAGCGTAGCCGAGGACGATTTGCCTTCGTTTCAGAATTAGTAATCCCACCATTAGAGAAGTGGTCCTTGAGGGTAAAACCCACCTTGTTACTGGAGAGATTAATTGGTGTTCCAAACTTGATCGATAGTGAAGTATGCCGCCACGTCAGGCGTACGAGCGTCGTAACACCACTGTAAGGAATTCTAATTCTTTTTAATAATGCATATCAAGTAATTATTTTATGTACACATGTGTAAGTTGCGTACAAGCCTCATAACCATGCATAGAAGGTGTGGCAGTAGGAAAATGGTCGCGGAATTAGTTAGAGGATAACACCCTTATCCAAGGCCCGAATAGTCAGATCATGTATAACTAAGTTATGTACAAAACCTTTACACGTATACGTAATTTTGAGAAATTGTCTAATTAAGGGCGTGAACATCCCTTCTGGCCGACCACAAGAAAATCAAGAATCGCTCAGTAGTACACCAAAGAGATGTCCCGAGCAGAGTAGCGTCAGACCTAAAAGGGGTCAGTAAGCACACATAAGTCTTCTCGTGCATGGTAAAGGCGCACTACCTTGCTCATAAGACATATGGTTTCCTATGAGGAGTAGAGTTTTGGGAATTAACTCCCCTTTGAGACAGTATATTTGAGACCGTGTCCGCACGACACTAGAACAATTAAGTTCGTAAGATAGTCTCGGGTCGTCAGTTTTCAGTTGCGTGTTAGAAGCTACTCTGCCCAGAGTTTTTTTTTTTAAGTAGAAGTACAGATTAGAAGTCACATAGAACTCAAGCATGGACCTGACGTGAGACAGCACACTAGTTAGTGAACGTCGGGGCTTGGGTAGATAAAATGAAAGTTCTTGAACGTAGAACGCGTATGTTTGTTGACCAGGTAGCATTGTAAACGCATGCATATCATCTAGCATAAAGATTTTCAATGAACAAAACTATTTTTCAAATTGCATGCATTCATCATTTAAGAAAATATTTTAGTGATACTAGGAGGAGTTATTTTTCCTTACTCTGATCCCTCGTGGGCAATGTTTTACATGCGACCCAGGTGAAAATCTACGCCTAGGATGAGCGTCCTTGTGGTGTCAGTTTATATCTGGTGTCCTTTTTAGTTTTCTTTCCTTTTAGTATACTCTTGTAACCTTGGATATCGTATCATGTTAATGTTTTGAATATCATGTATCAGACTTATTATATACTTCAGATTTTCAGTTTTTTCATCTCATTTCATGCTTAGTGGATTTGTGAATCCAGCTTAAAAAGGTATGTGGTTACCCTGAGTTTCTTTCATACCTTCCGTTGTAAGTATTAAAATTCTCAGTATTTTTCTTTATACATGATGTGTACTTGTTTTAATACTGTTTTCTAATTCTCTTTATATCGCTGACCCGGCCGGACGGTTGATTTTTGAAAAACTGGGAAGGGGTGTTAAATGCGTGATATTAAGCAGGACGGAATCCCTGCTCTAGTGATGCCCCCCGGTTTGACAGATATGGGAACAATGCCTACAACTTTCCCTGTAAGTGGGTGTTGGTTCCTTGTCTCCCCTCCTCTTGGCTTCCTGCTGGTACGACGTTTCGGGGGTGGTATCTCCAATAACTTGATTAATGTTGGGCAACTCTCGCTTGGTGGGGGTTCTAGTTTCCTAGGTTGCCCGGTGCTTAGCGTGGCTTGCGGGAGTTGGGCTATGAGAGCTAGACGCTGCAACCTCATTTAGCATGGTGAGTACCTGACGCTAACGATCTTCCATCTGACGGATGCATGCTTCCAGGGGCACTTCCTTATGGAATGGTGCCCTCTCGGCGGGGGTGGCGCTAAAGACTTGGTCGGAATGCCCTTCGGGTTTCGACCTCTTAGAGGTGTTGGCTCCTTCTCTTGCCATGTATCGTTCTTCAGACTTCGGAGAATTCATTCCTACAGACGGCGTCAAACGATTGTGGATCCCTCGAGGATCATGGTAGATCGGACATTCTGAACCGTCTTAGCCTGTCGAGCGGTCGAGCGTGCAAAAAGTAAAAGATTCACAGGATTGTGAGAGAGACTTGATTACGTAAAAAAACCCACAATCGGGGTGAAAAACCACGCGGTCGGTTCGGTGCCGACCTAAATTTCACTATTCCAGAGTTTATTACATGGCTTTTCGGGTGAAGACGAGGGCGACAGACCGCTGCTCGTTACACTTGGGGTATTGAGAGAAGGAAAGTTCTGGGCGCGGCAGGATTCCGTGCTCTTATAGCCATCTTGATTCTTTTGCTCAGAGAGGAATGTTCAAACTTGATCGTCTTAACGGGCCTGGCTTGATGGCAATGCGTGATCTTGTTGCTTGCTTCGGAACTTCGTGAACGGCGAGAAGTTGTGTGCGGCGAGCGTGAGTCTGTGCACTTCCCAGCGTTCATTTGTCTCCGGCCAGACTCTGTTTGGCTAGACGATCTTTGGCAGAATTTCTTGGTAGCCATCTTTGGTGGAAATCCTGTAGAGAGAGAGAGGAGAGAGAGTGTGGGGAGAGAGGAAACAAGGAGAGAATTTAGAAAACTTGAAAAAGGATCCAAATGAAGATATGAAGTAGAAATTCGGCCTATTTATAAATTTCTACGGGGGCGGTCCGGTAATTTTACCCAATAACTACCGGACCGGCGAATAGGAGCGCTTGAATTTGGGCACGTGGATCGCCACTTTTGGGAAATGGTGATCATGTCCCTGAGCCGAGAGAGAGCCTGCCCACGAAGAATGGCGGCCCGAGACCAGCGGCCAAGGCGGAGGTCGCCCCTCCCGCGCATGGTGGTCGGCCTTGCCGGGGACGGCGAGAGGCCGCCCTAAGCCCGGGCGGCCAAGGGTCGGCCGCCTCCCCCAAGGAGGCCACTCCCAAGGCCATGTTGGGTGTGGTTCCCATCCGAGTCGGTAAAAACCACCGAGCGCGCTAGATGCGGCTCGTGATTTTGTTCTCATGTTTCCACACACACACATATATATATGTGTGTGTGTGTAAACCCACCTCCAAAAACCAAGAGAACGGGAGTTAGGGTTTTTTTTTTTTTGCTAAAAGCCGGTCGGCGCCGCTCCCCCCCCCCCCCCCCCCTTTTTTGTTATTTTCTCCCTCGCGATTTCTGGAACCGCAAGCGGCCGCTCCCCCCCCCCCCCCCCCCTCTCTCGCGATTGCTGGAACCGCACGGCCGCCCCCTTTTTCTTCTCCGTTTTTGCTGAAACCGCACGGGCCGCCGGCGCCGCCTCTTTCTTGTTCGCCGGAGCCGAAGAGGACCGCCGCCCGTTCCTCGTGTTCGCTGAAGCCGAAGAGGACTGTCGTCCCTCCTTCTCTTGTTTGCTGGAGCCGAAGAGGATCAGAAGCCTTCTCTTGTCTGCTGGAGCCGAAGAGATCGGCCTCCTTTTCTTGTTCGTCGGAGCCGAAGAGGACCGGGGGCATCTTCCTTGTTCGCTGGTTTGCTGAAGCCGCCTCTTCCATTCGTGATTTTGCTGGAACTGCAAGATCCGGCCGCCTTCTTCCTTGTTTTGCTGGAGCAGCAGCAAACCGCCGCCCCCTTCTCTGTTTTTGCTGGAACCGCAAGGAGGCCGCCGCTCTTGATCTGAGTTTGAGAGGGGTTGTGCATGGCCGCCTTGTTCATGGCTTTGGAGGGACGTCATCTTTGACGTTGGGACGGATTATTCAATCCGTTCGGGTAACGCTTCTCACCATATTGTACTTCTTTCAATATTTGTGCATGTGTGGTTTGTTGGAAGAGATTGGTTGTAGTGGTAGAGATCCTTTGTGGATCGTGCTTGTGGTGGAGGAGTGGAGATCATTTGTGGATCGGTGAAGGGAAAGCTTGTAATCCGTGCGTGTGATTTTTCACACTTTTAGTTGAGGCTTTCCGGGTTGGACTCCGATCGTCCCGTGATTTTTCACTCATTTGGGTTTTCCACGTTAAAAATTTTCTGTGTGCTCTATTTGTTTTTGCATTGCATTGTTTTTTTCTTTTGCATACCGCTCAACGCGGTCGCACACGTTGCTCGCTCAATTTTAAAACAGGTGCTTTGGTCGGGATTGTTTGCTCACATTCCCAACAAGCCCGGGCGGCCTCGCGAGGGGACGGTCGGCCCTTCACAAGGCCGGTCGTGGCCATGGCCGGCCCTTCACGGGGCCGGCCACGGCCAAGGCTCCGGGGGCGGGGCGGCAGCTGGCCGGCCCCAGCGGCATCCAAGGTCGCCCTGCGCCAAGAAGCAAGAGACCATCGGCTGCTTTACTGACGATTATCAGAGTTTCAGTTAATCTTCATACGTAAACGAATGAGGAGGCATGGACAGTATATGTCGGGATGCTGAGTTCGAGTAGAAGTAAGAAAAAACAAATTTAAAATTTGTCAACGCAATAAATTTAGATCAAACGGAGCTAGGAGATAATATAAAATTACTGAAATACTCAAGATTTTTTTTTATATAAAAAAAGTCGGATTAAACTAATCCGGAATAGTTCTGGGGAGAGGCCGAGTAATCAATACTGTTTATTTAAAATATTGGCTCTTCACATTTCCTCGGGAAACAAAATTCATCATCTAAACAAACAAAAATGAAAATTACATAAAACGAATCTACGATTCGAACTTAAATGAGTATCAGTGTTAGGTTATGCGATTTAGTTACCTTCAAATCACAAAGTAGGGTTATGATTGCGAGCTATTGAAACATCAATCAATTTATAATTAATAAGGCTTGCCTTGAATCAGAAGCGTAACTGATGGCAATTCTCTCAGGCGGCTCCTTAACGCTGTTCGTCTCCTCCTCCAAAGCCCTAATGTTTTCCGAGCTCTTCAGATCAGGTGACTCGGAATAGCAGTTGCAAGGGCGAAGGAGCATGGAGATCGAAACCTTGTAGGACTGCAGCACCTCGTCAAAGAGATCGCTGGCGAGCTCCGGAGAAGACTGGGCGGAAGCCGGCGGCGAAGGCAGTACGAGCGACTTCAGCCTGGTGACCAGTTGATGGCTTCTTGTGATCTCGCCGATCACCATCTTGTGATGGCATGGAAGCTGCCCTGATCCGCTCAGAACCATCTTCTTCTTCTTCTTCTACATTACTATTACTAGTACTAATACTTTTTGTTCTTCTTCCTCTTCTTCACAAACGTCGAAGAAAGGGACAGAGGCAGCGCGCGCTCTGATGCTACTGCGGGACTTCTCTCTCTGAAATCCGCACCCGCCTCTCGGTAGTAGTATCTAGTATCAACTCGCAAATAAATAAAATAAGAGCATTTTTAAGTGCACTATAGTTTTCGATATGTGCATTTTTTTTGTTAAGAGCACTGCACTACGATAGGTGCACACATAATTGTTATGTGCACCGCATTTTTGTTAATAGCAAACTAACAAGATTAACTTGATGTATCAATTGACCACAATATTTTTTTATAAAAATAAATGATAAATAGGGCAAAACATAGATAATATTCAAATTTGAAAACCAACAATCAAAAAATAACATGGATTTTTACAAAAGCTGTTCTCAATTGCTTTGTGATGAGCTGGGCGGCTTTGATGTGGGGAAGCCTATTTGGCATATTGTCCTTACTTTTCTTTATAATAAGAACTGCCCTGTTTTAGTTTCTGTCTCCCAGATGACAGCGAGAGTTTAATTTCTGGTATTTTGCAGCCCTTCACTTTGAATTATGCATTTCTTAGCATCTTTCTTAGAAATATTGATATTCCAATACCGGCTGAAATTTTTTCTTATGACAGTAGAAGGGGAAACAAAACAAACAAAAATCTGCTCCATAGAAAGAGTGTTTGGCCAGAATGATGACTTTGATTCAGCCATTTTTCTGGAGGTGTCGTGGACGACTCGTTCGAATCGTTGTTGGCATTTGTCTTGGACCCATCGGCGACGGCGACCGCGCCACCGTGAAAATCTACCTTAGATTTCACCCCACTTAACTTCCTACTCATCGATCCTTCGTCCATCTTCTTCCGGCTCGCCCCCGCCGGAATCTTCGCAGAGAGAGATCGGCCGAAGAAAGACGGCCAACGCTGCGATTTACCAAGCCGAATAGTCTGGCCCCTAAGACTGCTTCCTTCCCCGCCTCCTCTCGAAATCCTCCTCATATTCGTATCGTCGGCACAAATCATTGCAAAAGTCTTTGCCCTCTTCAACTTCCTGGCGGCGATGATCTCGTTCCGTACGTTCTCCGGCAATCGCAGCGTGTACCGATCCACTCCAGCCTCCCCCTTCGGCATCATGATTTGACCCACCGAGTGCGATCTCCGAAACCTCTTGGACCGTCTCGCCCCATTTCCCCTCACCCTGGTCGCGATCCTCGCGAGCTCCCGCATCTCTTCTTTCCTCTCCTCAACATCATCTACTGAGATAGCCACATGATCCGCCGCCGGCGGATCGGATATTTCCGCCGCTTGCGACGGAGCATCGGCGACGCTTGCCCCATCGTTCCCCGCCGGAATTTTGGGGGTGAAATCGACGGATGAAAAACCAGTGTAATTAGTGCGGCAAACGGGGCAGGTGACATGGGTGTCAAGCCAGGCGTCGATGCACTCCTGATGGAAGACATGATCGCATTTCGTGAGGAGGGGGATGGTCTCGTCGTCCTCAAATTCGTTGAGGCAGATGGCGCACTCGAGCGCCCCCTTGACGATCTTGTGTTCCTGCACCTCGACGTACACCAGCTTAGGGATGCTTTCGAGAACCTCTCGATCGAACTCGCGCTGTAAGAGCAGTCAGGCGGCGGTGGCGGCTGTGAAGGTCGATGCGTTGAAGCTGTCCTGCGGAACTCCGTCGCACTGGCGGAAAACGCGGCAGGAGTCGGCGCTGGCGGCGAGGGTTTAAGCGGCGGAGGGCACGACCAGGCGGAATTGTCTTCACGAGGATAGGGTTGAGAGAAGAAATTGCGGTGCACAAATAATGAGTGTCCTTAGTTATAAATTTAGGAAGGAGTTTGTGTCATGAATTAAGTGACTTTGTGGTGCACATAGCCAAAACTGCAGTGCACTTAACAATGCTCTAAAATAATTTCTGTTTTGCGGAAAATATAGGGTGCTCGTATAACCGAATTGATTTTATGAAAGATATGGTACCTAAACACCCAGAGGGGGGGTGAATAGGTGACCTAATCCTTTTTGAGTTTTGTTTGGCAGCACAACAGCTATTTCACAGAATTCTACAGCTAACAGCAATTACAGCATATAAACAGTAATTCCACAGCACAGCACAGCACAGAAGACACACTAATTTATAGTGGTTCCCCAATCTTTGGGTACATCCACTTTCCCCCTTCGCCTATCTAGCAGTGTACTAGATTCGGCCAAACTTCTCCACTAACTCAGAACCCAACTAGGTTCTTACCTCAGGCCCAAAGCCTTACACTCAGCCAAAAGGCCTACACTCAGCCACCCAGGCCTACACTCAGCCAATCAAGGCTTACACTCAGCCAATTAAGGCTTACACTCAGAGTTCTTCAACTCCTACACTCAGGCAACCAAGCCCTACCCTCAGCCTTTATAAAATAGGCTTATAATACTCTCAGATCCAATGGATCCTACAAGTTAAAATAGAAAGTACAATAGCTAACTCTACAACTCAGAAAATAAGTGAGGAGTTGAGAGATTCTTGAAGAGTTCTTGGAAGAACTCAGTTAGATCCAAACTGACTTAGCTTCCTTCAAAGCTTCTTGATTAGAACTGAATTAGTCTGAATCTTCTGCAGTTGTTCCTTGACCTCTGCTTCTTGAAATCCAGATGACTCTGAATTCTTCTTCTCAGCCTTAGTTCCAAAGACTGAATTCTTGGTTGGAGCTCTCTCTCTCCAACTTCTTAGATCTGCAGTTGGACTGACAGATCTTCTTGTGTTGATCCTCTGTGTATCACTTCTTGATTTAATCTGATCAACCACTTTGAATATTCTCACAAGTTGTAACTCTAGTTTCTCAATCACAACCACCGTTTCTGTAAACTATGGATGCCTATTTATAGGCTTCCTTCATGGTAACCGGCTGGTCCGGTTCATAACAAACTTCTGATTTCTCTGACAGTTGCTGTAGACCGGCTGGATCGGCAGCTGTCATGTCAACCAATCACTTCTTGAAATTTCCTAACTGTCAGATAGTGTCGAGACTTTCTGTTCTTAAGTGTCGACACTTATAGGCCAAGTGTCGACACATGTTGTGTAAGTGTCGACACAAGTCTACAAGGTGTCGACACAATTCCTTGTATGTCTCGACACCGATTCTTCTGCATGTGTCGACACTGAAATTGAGTGTCGACACAAATACTTGTACTTCATTCTTTAACTGTATTCTTCTAAGTGTCGACACATGTTCTTTGTGTCGACACATCTTCATGTGTTGAAACTGTCAAGTGTCGACACTGCTTCTTGGTGTCGACACAAGTCTTCACTTTTGTTTCTTCAGCTGAGTGTCGACACATTCTTTTAGTGTCGACACTTGTACTTAGAATACTTTGTAACTTTTATGTTCTTTGCTAAGTGTCGACACAGCTCCTTGTGTCGACACTTTCTTCAAGTGTAGAGTCTTCAATTAAGTGTCGACACATTGTGCTGAGTGTCGACACTTTCTTCAAGTGTTGACTCTCCTGGTTGTGTGTCGACACATTGTGCTGAGTGTCGACACTTTCTTCAAATACTGACTCTTCAGCATAGTGTCGACACATTGTGTTGAGTGTCGACACTTACTTCAAATACTGACTCTTCAGCATAGTGTCGACACATTGTGTTGAGTGTCGACACTTACTTCAAATACTGACTCTTCAGCATAGTGTCGACACATTGTGTTGAGTGTCGACACTTTTACTTAGACTCTGCAGACTTTTGCTGAGTGTCGACACAGCTCCAAGTGTCGACACTTTCTGGTGTAGACACAGCTCTTCTAGGTGTCGACACTTCTGCTAAGTGTCGACACAGCTTTTCTGCATTCTTCTACACTGAGTGTCGACACAGCTCCAAGTGTCGACACTTTCTGTCTGGTGTCGACTCTTCTTCCCAGGTGTCGACACAATGACTCCAAGTGTCGACACTGCTTGTCTGGGTGTCGACACAAGCTTTCTCAAGTGTCGACACTTTCCCTCTGGGTGTCGACACATGGACTTAGAAATTTTTAGCTTCAGTCCAGTGTATTCCTAACCTGCACAAGTAACTCAAACAAACATCAAATACACTATGATGTATATCATTGAGTTAGGTGATGCTTCTTCAAATCAGGTACATTTGACCAATGTACCCAACAATCTCCCCCTATTTGGAGAAGTCATAACCCTTAGTCAATGATATACACCACTCATAATTAAAAATTATAAAATGATGTAAAACAGGTATATGTCAACAGAGTTAAACTTAAACATGTAATAAAGCACACATGTATACTCATACAGCATTACAGAACAAACAAGAATTAGACACATTCTACTGAACAATCATGAAATATATATTTATCAAAAATTGTTCATACATTGTTTGCAATATATTTTCAAAGATTTACAATAATGTTTAGATGTAACAGATTACAACATTCTTCAGTCTAAGCTTAGTCTAATTCTGCTCTGGTTCTTTTATGACTATGCCTTTTCCAGCTTGCACTTTGGCCTTTACAGCAGCAGCAGCAGCAGGCTCAGCTTCAGCAGTCTTCTTCCCTTTGGAGTCCTTCTTCTTCTGTTCTTCAGCCTTGATTTTTTGCCTCTCAAAGTAATGATAGGGCTTAGGAAAGTACTTGCTAGGCTCCACAGCTGTAGGAGGTAGCTTTCCTAACTTAGCCTTCCTTCTATATTGGACAATGGCTTCCTGCCTTATTTCATGCTTCCTCCATTCTGCTTCTGAGAACCATTTATTCCTCTCATGAGCATTGTCCTTGGCTGCTTTCCAGGCTGTGAGAATGATGTTCCTAGAAGTAGGGCTCCACTGTTCAAAATCTGGTTTTTGCTCAGCCAGTTCCCTGAACTTCTTCTTTGACAGCCTTGTCTCTTCTTCTTTGTCCAAAGCCTCTTGCATAGCTGCTGTAATAGGTTGAACAACCTTTTCCAGAACAATATTAGGCTTACCAGCAGTTGGACTATACATTGTGCTTACATCAGCATGAACCATGTCAAAATCTGGAGGTGGATAGATCACCTGAGCTACTTCCTGTTGCTCTCCTCCAAGATATGCACTTTGAATACCAGATTCAGCTACATTGTCATCATCACACAGGGGAGGATAGCCCAGTGTAGCTCTGATGGAATTAGAAATCCATTTGGCATGGTCAGAGCTAGCTTTGACTAACACCCTCTCCCCCTTTATGACTTCTTGTTCTACATGATCTCTCACATCATCCTTTTGGAATCTGATTTGGCTGTCCAAGTACCTGATTCCCTCTTTAAAGAAAGGTCTAAGCTTGGTAAGCTTGTTCTGAAATGACCTTCTGTGAATCCTTAATGGCAGTCTTGACAGCAGCAATTTCTTCCTGAAATACTTTATCAAATTCAGCTTTGGCAGCAGCAGATGATGTTGAAGGTTCATCAGACTTATTCTTGAGTTCAGTGACTATTGCATTGTGAGATGCAGTCAAATTATCATTCATCCTCAATTGATTCTCCAGCACATAGCCTTGCTTTAGTGCTATATCATCCACTTGAGTCTTTAGTTTCTCTTGATGAGTTGCCAGATAGACCACTGCATTAGCACCCTTTGTAAAACAATCAGTCATCTCCTTTTTATTAAGGTTCATTTCAAACCTTATTGACTTGATGTCCTGTGCCAGATCTGATTGAAGTGCCTTGTGCCCTTCATCAACATAAGTTTCTATAGCCTTCCTTTGTTCATCCATCTTGATTTGCATTGCAAGCAGTAGAGCACTGTAATCAGTTGATGGAGCTTGTTGGACTAAGGAGTGTTGAGCAACAGTTTGTAGAGCCTTCTTGTAGCTCTGACTCCTTCTTTTGAAAACAAAGAATTGCTTCTTTTTAACTTGTGCAGCCTCATCTTCCTCAGAGTCTGAAGTACTGGCAATATCAACCCTGTCCTTAGGGCTTGATGATTTTTCAGCTTGCACATCTTGTGCCTTCTCAGTGTCTAGCCTTATAGGCTCTTCCTGAACATCCAAGTTCTCCCCCTCAATAGCAGCACTCTTCTCTTCATCAGCAGCAGTCTTGTCCATGTCAAAGTCCTCTTGATCTAGATTCAGAAAGAGGTCTTCCATTGTATATTCTGGGGGTGACTGAGCAGGAGATGTACTTGGTTCTTCAACCACTTTATCAGGTATCACAACAGATGTGTCTGGAAGAACAACATCTGGTGCTGTACTTGCTTTCTGAATGTGCTGATGGACATCAGACAAATCAGAATCCATTACAGAAAAATCTAATGTATTAAGGTCAGAAAGTACCTCTTGGATAATAAGTGTAGCTTGCTCACTCTCCAGTGTAGAGGGATGTTCTACAGCTGGAGGCTCCCCCCAGCTTGGATCCTTGGGGCTAGCTGGAGGCAACTCCCCCTGGATCTCAGCTGGCTCTTGAGGAGCAGGTGACTTCTCTGCAGCCACATCTATTGGACTATCAGGAGTGAAAACAACATGTTCTTCACTGCCTGAGCTGCTGGAGGACTCCTGAGTCACAGCAGCAGTCTTCCTCTTCTTCCTGGGAGGAGAGTCTTTCTTTGAAACTTGCTTTTCTGGGGTTGGAACTTCTTTGGACAGCACTCTTTCCCATCTAGAGAATATCCTTGAATCCATTCTCCTCATGTGATTGATTTTAGTTCCAGCAGCAGTGCTCATTACCTCTGGAATTGATCCAGCCAGGTAGAGACTTAGTAACCTGCCCAGATTGGGCTTCTTCAGACTTTCCTTCACTTTCTCAAATACAATCATAGACCAGTCTGTTTTGAGGTTGAAGATGATTCTGGTCATAATACTGAACATAGAGGCTGACACCCTGTCATGTCCTCCTGGTTTGCTTAGTATAACTTTGCCTACAACTTCAGACAGGAATTTGCCTTGATTATTCATTCCCTTCCTGTTGAAAACTGATCCTATTTTCATCTTAGGATCAAGACCACACCAGGTAAGTGCTTCTCTGGTCTTAGATGTGGTCACTTCCTCTTCTTCTTGAACTTTAGGTAGCTGAAGTACCTTTCTCAAGGACTTGGGTGAAATCTTGACCTTGGTGCCATGCACCCTTGACTTAATTCTGTAGCCTGAGTCATCTACAGACGCTCCAGTAAGGAATTCAATAACTTCCTTCTTCCAAATTTTGGTTGGTTCTGAAACCAAGAACTCCAATCCTGAATCGGTGACTAGGGTTATCACCGATTTGATTTCTTGATCGCCGTCGTCGAATGCGCCACGCACCAGCTTCATAGCCTTCGTTAACATTCTCTTCCAGCTTGGGAGCCATTAGGGTTTTGAGAATTAGTCTTTAGAGAAGAGAAATGTCGACACAGTAGTTTGGTCTCGAAACTCTGAAAGCGTGTCGACAAACACAAACAGAACCCTATTTATACCTTTCTTGTTTGAAGACGAACAGGCGGGATGAATTTCTAAAGATGTGTCGACACTGTCAATAAGTGTCGACACTGACTTATAATGTCTCGACACACATGTGTCGACACAAGTTTAGTCAACAGATTTTATGTGTCGACACTTGGTTAAGTGTCGACACCACTATACTCGACATGTAGTCGAGACTTTACTTAGAAAATTCTGAGTAAAACTTAAGTGTCGACACTACATTGGATGTGTCGACACCTACTCGACATGTGTCGACACTAACATTCTGAAGTGTCGACACCAACTTCCTAGATGTGTCGACACCATTTTCCTGAAGTGTCGACACTTACTATTCTGTGTCGACATAGACTTGTCTATGTGTCGACACCTTTTTACTTAGCCAATTTTTTTTTGTTCTGTATACTTAGTCTAAGTTTATCATACCTAGTTCAATTTTGAACCTATTAAACTTAGCTTCTTCTAAGGGCTTAGTAAACATATCAGCTATCTGATTATCAGTTTTAACATATTCAAGTGCAATATCATTTCTTTCTACATGCTCCCTAAGAAAGTGATATTTAATCTCAATATGTTTAGTTCTACTATGTGATACAGGATTGTTAGCTATTGAAATAGCACTAGTAGAATCACAATAAAGTGGAGTTCTACTTACCTGAAATCCATAGTCTTCTAACTGATGTTGAATCCACAGAAGTTGAGCACAGCAACTTCCTGCAGCTACATATTCTGACTCAGCTGTGGAGATAGCCACACTGGTCTGCTTTTTGCTGCTCCATGAAATGAGTCTTCCACCTAGGAATTGACAGGATCCAGTTGTGCTTTTCTATCTTCTTTGCATCCTGCAAAGTCTGCATCTGAATAGCCTGTTAGATCAAAATCTCCATTCCTAGGGTACCAGAGGCCTAGATAAGGAGTGCCCTTTAGATATCTCAAGATTCTCTTGACTGCAGTCAAGTGAGACTCTTTAGGGCAGGCTTGATACCTGGCACAAACACATGTAGCATACATAATGTCAGGCCTACTTGCAGTCAAGTATAGTAGGGAGCCAACTATCCCTCTATACAAGGTTTCATCTACAGGTTTCCCTGCATCATCCTTGCTTAGAGACATACTTGACCCCATAGGAGTCTTCATGGTACTGGAGGAATCCATACCATATTTCCTTATGAGTTCTAGGGTGAACTTGGACTGACATATGGATAAACCACTTTCAGTCTGTTTAACTTGGAGACCCAAGAAAAACTTCAGTTCTCCCATACTACTCATCTCAAATTGACTTTGCATAAGCTTTGCAAACTTTTTGCAAAGGCTACTTTCAGTAGACCCAAATATAATGTCATCTACATATATTTGGACAAGTATTACTTTGCCTCTAGATTCCCTAAGGAATAGAGTCTTATCTATTTTCCCCCTTGAGAACTTGTTCTCAATGAGGAAACTAGATAGGGTTTCATACCAAGCTCTAGGTGCTTGTTTTAACCCATATAATGCTTTCCTAAGTCTATACACATAATGAGGTAAAGTTGGATCAACAAAACCTGCAGGCTGCTCCACATAGACTTCTTCTTTCAAATTACCATTTAGGAATGCTGACTTCACATCCATTTGGTATACCTTGAATCCTTGATAGGTTGCATAGGCCAAGAACATCCTTATGGCTTCCAGTCTGGCTACTGGAGCAAAGGTTTGATCAAAATCAATACCTTCTTCTTGCCTATATCCTTTTGCAACCAGTCTTGCCTTATTCTTAATGATGACACCTTGTTCATCTAACTTGTTTCTGTAGATCCACTTTGTTCCTATCACATTGTGATCTTTAGGTTTAGGAACCAAGTCCCAAACCTTGCACCTTTTGAACTGATTAAGCTCTTTCTGCATTGCTTCAGTCCACTGTGGATCTTGTATAGCTTCTTCAAATTTCTTTGGTTCTATTTGAGACAGAAAACTTGAATATACTACAGCATTCTGATTTCTGCTCCTTGTCTGAACACCTTGTCTTGGATCTCCAATAATCAGCTCTACTGGATGATCTCTTAGATGCCTGTTGGCTGGAGGCATCCTTACTTCTGGTTGAACTTCTACAGCATCTTCATCATGCTGAGTTCCTTGTACTTCTTCAGCTCCTTGTACATGTAGTTCTCCCCCTGGACATAAGCCATCTTCTTCTACTTGCTGTCTTGCAGCAGGTACATCTTCTATGGTTAGCTTGTCCATCTTCTTAGTAAGACCTGTGGGGCTGCATACATTGCTAGACAACTCATTGTTAATTAGTTGTGTCTCATCAAAAACTACATGCACAGACTCCTCTACAACTTGTGTAGTCAAGTTGTAGACTCTATAAGCCTTACTATTATTGCTGTACCCAACAAACACTCCCTCTTGGGACTTGGCAGCAAACTTAGTTAAGTAAGACTTTCCATTGTTAAGTATGAAGCATTTACAACCAAAGATCCTAAATAGGATAGATTTGGTTTCCTGCCTTTCACACTTCATAGGGGGTCTTGTTTAACCTTTTAGTGATGGTAGCCCTATTTATCACATGGCATGCAGTGTTAACTGCTTCAGCCCAGAAATATTCTGGCAGTGATGAATCACTTAATAGGGTTCTACCAGCCTCTATCAAGGTCCTATTTTTCCTTTCAGCAATGCCATTTTGCTGAGGTGTTCTAGGTGAAGAGAATTCTTGAAATATCCCATAGTCTTCACACAGCTTTGTCATGCTTTCAGACTGAAACTCAGTACCATGGTCACTTCTAATTTTGACCACTGTACAGTTCAATTCATTCTGAATTTGCTTAACAAAACTATAGAAGACACTAGGTGTTTCAGATTTCTGCTTTAAGAAGAACACCCAGGAAAACCTTGAGTAGTCATCAACAACTACAAAGGTGTAGACCTTCCTACCTAAGCTGTGAACTGGCATTGGACCAAATAGATCCATATGCAAGAGGTATAAACACCTCACAGCATCTTTGTTGTCTAAGCTTCTAAAGGTGGATTTAGTCTGCTTGCCCTTTTGACAAGCTGAGCAAATGCCATCTTTGACACACTTAACTTGAGGACCATTCCTCACTAACTCTTTGCTAAAGAGTTTGCTAATAGTCTTGTAGTTAAGATGAGCTAGCCTCTTGTGCCACTTGACACAATGAGAGACTGTCTCATCAGCTACAAGACAAACAGGAGAACCATTGTTCTCAATCATAATGTCTAAGCAGTAGACATTCCTCTTTCTATATCCAGTCAAAATGATCTCTTGATCACTTGACCTCTTGATATGACAACCATTTTTAACAAATGAGATGTCATACCCTACATCACTTAACTGACTTATACTAATGAGGTTGTGTTTCAACCCTTTAACATAAGCCACTTGAGTAATGGTAACAAGGTTTGAAGAGATGTTACCAAACCCTTTGATGATTCCTTTTTCAGAACCACCAAAGGTCACTTTAGGACCATTTTTGATTGGAATGTAGTCCTTCAGTAGTCCCCTTGTTCCAGTCATATGTCTGGAACATCCACTATCCAAGTACCATGTTGGGGTATGGCCACTTGGATTCACCTGCAAAACAAATTAATGAACCTTAGAACCCAAAGTAAACTTGGGTCCTTGGTGATTGTTAGTTTGCAATTTGACATAGCTACCTGCTGGCTTTCCACCAGGTAACTTGCTACTCAACTTGGCACTGGCATTGTGCCAACAATCCAAGGCAAAGTGGCCAACCTTGCCACAACACCAGCATTCAAACTTGTTGTACCTTTGCTTAGGTACAACCTTTGCTGTCTTGACTACAGCAGGCTTGTTGAATGTTGGGGCTTTGCCCTTGGACTTGAACTGACTGAACAGTCCCTGCAGGTCTAACAAAACCCAGTCCAGCTTTCCTTTTTGATGAACAAATTCATCAATCAAGGGTAGCACTGATTTAGGTTTTGAAAACCTAGCAGCAAGTTCTTTTTCCTTCTGGAGATTGATCTCCAGTCTCTTAATTTGATCATTCTTAAATGTAATAGTACCCATCTGAATCACAGTAATGTGTTTCAGCCTGGCTACTTCATTCAGTTTTTGATCATACTGTTTTTCAAAATCTGTTGCAGCTGCCTTGAGATCAGCAATCTCCTTTGCCTGACTTTTGGCTAGGGACTTGCTTTTCTTATAGGCTTGCAACAGTACTTTATATTCATCTAAGAGCTGATGAATATCTCCCTCAGATTCAGAAACACTTCCATCACTTGATGAAGATGAATCTGACTCTGAACTAGAATTGAAATCTGAACTTTGAGTTGGACTTTGTACCTGACTAGGTCCTGGCTGCTCCAGGATTTTGGTACTTTCAGTCAATGCCATCAGTCCTTGGCACTGAACCTCTTCTTGTTCATAGATTGATTCCATGATCTGCATAAACTCTTCTTCTTCTTCAGCAAATAGCCCTATATAGGCTTCAGCATCTGTCTCAGTGTCTGAAGAAGAAATGTCTGAAAGAGTCTTCTCATTCTTTGCAACAAAGGACTTCTCCTTCTTTCCTTTGAAGTGAGTCTTCTTTTTGTCACTGGATTCTTTCCTTCTTTCAGGACAATCTGCAATAACATGACCCTGTCTATTGCAGCAGTAACACACAATCTTAGATCCAGTTGCCTTACTAGTCTTTGTCTTTTTCTTATCCTTCTTTGAAGGCTTCTTCTCCTGATACTGAACTTCTTTCCCTTTGGAATATGAAGGTCTGGACCTCCACTGTTTCTTCTTAAGGAATTTCTGAAAATGTCTGGTGAATGCAGCAAAATCTTCATCACTTTCACTGCTTGTAGATTTAGTGCTAACAGACTCATCAGATTCTGATTCAACTACCTCTGGAGGAGGAGTTGATGACTTAGTCCTGTTCTTTCTAGGTACTTCTGACTTGAAGGCAACAGTCCTTTCCCTGTGTTCAGTCCTTGTTGACTTTTCCTCCTCTTTTCTTACTGACAATTGCATCTCATAAGATAACAACTTGCCAAACAGTGTGGGAGGAGGAATTTCTCCCAACTTTGCCATTTCTCTGATGGCACAGATCTTGGTGTCCCAGTCTTTGGTTAGGGACCTTAAGAATTTATCATTCAATTCATAGTTAGTGAACTCTCTTCCATAGGACATGAGTTCATTAACAATTCTATAAAACTTCTTGTAGCATTCAGTGATGCTATCTCCTCTTCCTTGCCTAAAGCTCTCATATTCTTGATTAAGCAAGGACTTCCTATCTTGTCTTACTTCTTCAGAACCTTCCATGTAGACAATGAGGGTATCCCACATTTCTTTTGCTGTTTTACAGTGAATAAGGTTCTGGAAGGTGGCATCATCAATTGCACTAACTATGATGTTCTGTGCCCTTTTGTCCATTGTAGCTAGGACAATCTCATCCTTGGTCATCTCAGAAAAATCCTTTGGAGTTCTCTGTGTAGCATCCAAGACTGAAATCTTCATGGGCACATAAGGCCCTTCTTTGACTGTGATGTAGATCCTAGGGTCAGAGGCCTCCATGAACAGCCTTACCCTTTCTTTCCAGATTCCAAAAATCTCTTTTCTGCATATGGGCAGTTTCATTGAACCCAATTCCTTGTGATTCTCTGAAGAACCCATGTTTCTTGATTTTCTTGAAACTGTGTTGCTAACTTATACTGAATCTGCCAAACTGGATCTCCTCAGACAGTTAGTCCTTTTTGAGGAACCTCCCTCTGATACCACTTGAAAGATATGGTACCTAAACACCTAGAGGGGGGGGGGTGAATAGGTGACCTAAACCTTTTTGAGTTTTGTTTGGCAGCACAACAGCTATTTCACAGAATTCTACAGCTAACAGCAATTACAGCATATAAACAGTAATTCCACAGCACAGCACAGCACAGAAGACACACTAATTTATAGTGGTTCCCCAATCTTTGGGTACATCCACTTTCCCCCTTCGCCTATCTAGCAGTGTACTAGATTCGGCCAAACTTCTCCACTAACTCAGAACCCAACTAGGTTCCTACCTCAGGCCCAAAGCCTTACACTCAGCCAAAAGGCCTACACTCAGCCACCCAGGCCTACACTCAGCCAATCAAGGCCTACACTCAGCCAATTAAGGCCTACACTCAGAGTTCTTCAACTCCTACACTCAGGCAACCAAGCCCTACCCTCAGCCTTTATAAAATAGGCTTACAATTCTCTCAGATCCAATGGATCCTACAAGTTAAAATAGAAAGTACAATAGCTAACTCTACAACTCAGAAAATAAGAGAGGAGTTGAGAGATTCTTGAAGAGTTCTTGGAAGAACTCAGTTAGATCCAAACTGACTTAGCTTCCTTCAAAGCTTCTTGATTAGAACTGAATTAGTCTGAATCTTCTGCAGTTGTTCCTTGACCTCTGCTTCTTGAAATCCAGATGACTCTGAATTCTTCTTCTCAGCCTTAGTTCCAAAGACTGAATTCTTGGTTGGAGCTCTCTCTCTCCAACTTCTTAGATCTGCAGTTGGACTGACAGATCTTCTTGTGTTGATCCTCTGTGTATCACTTCTTGATTTAATCTGATCAACCACTTTGAATATTCTCACAAGTTGTAACTCTAGTTTCTCAATCACAACCACCGTTTCTGTAAACTATGGATGCCTATTTATAGGCTTCCTTCATGGTAACCGGCTGGTCCGGTTCATAACAGACTTCTGATTTCTCTGACAGTTGCTGTAGACCGGCTGGATCGGCAGCTGTCATGTCAACCAGTCACTTCTTGAAATTTCCTAACTGTCAGATAGTGTCGAGACTTTCTGTTCTTAAGTGTCGACACTTATAGGCCAAGTGTCGACACATGTTGTGTAAGTGTCGACACAAGTCTACAAGGTGTCGACACAATTCCTTGTATGTCTCGACACAGATTCTTCTGCATGTGTCGACACTGAAATTGAGTGTCGACACAAATACTTGTACTTCATTCTTTAACTGTATTCTTCTAAGTGTCGACACATGTTCTTTGTGTCGACACATCTTCATGTGTTGAAACTGTCAAGTGTCGACACTGCTTCTTGGTGTCGACACAAGTCTTCACTTTTGTTTCTTCAGCTGAGTGTCGACACATTCTTTTAGTGTCGACACTTGTACTTAGAATATTTTGTAACTTTTCTGTTCTTTGCTAAGTGTCGACACAGCTCCTTGTGTCGACACTTTCTTCAAGTGTAGAGTCTTCAATTAAGTGTCGACACATTGTGCTGAGTGTCGACACTTTCTTCAAGTGTTGACTCTCCTGGTTGTGTGTCGACACATTGTGCTGAGTGTCGACACTTTCTTCAAATACTGACTCTTCAGCATAGTGTCGACACATTGTGTTGAGTGTCGACACTTACTTCAAATACTGACTCTTCAGCATAGTGTCGACACATTGTGTTGAGTGTCGACACTTACTTCAAATACTGACTCTTCAGCATAGTGTCGACACATTGTGTTGAGTGTCGACACTTTTACTTAGACTCTGCAGACTTTTGCTGAGTGTCGACACAGCTCCAAGTGTCGACACTTTCTGGTGTAGACACAGCTCTTCTAGGTGTCGACACTTCTGCTAAGTGTCGACACAACTTTTCTGCATTCTTCTACACTGAGTGTCGACACAGCTCCAAGTGTCGACACTTTCTGTCTGGTGTCGACTCTTCTTCCCAGGTGTCGACACAATGACTCCAAGTGTCGACACTGCTTGTCTGGGTGTCGACACAAGCTTTCTCAAGTGTCGACACTTTCCCTCTGGGTGTCGACACATGGACTTAGAAATTTTTAGCTTCAGTCCAGTGTATTCCTAACCTGCACAAGTAACTCAAACAAACATCAAATACACTATGATGTATATCATTGAGTTAGGTGAGGCTTCTTAAAATCAGGTACATTTGACCAATGTACCCAACATTTTAGTTGTTAACAAATCTTTATTATTAGTAAATTATAAAATTGACTATTTAAAAACTCAATGATTACTAGCAAACTATTCAAAAAACTTAAAAAAACACATAAAAATGTGTGTACTATAGTATATCACTTAACATTACAAAAGTTCACTAATAATCACGTCATTTTGCTACAAAATGGTCAATCCAAAATGCAGTCATCTTCAATAGCTCCCAAAAACCTCTACAATAAATTAAAATAATGCTACTAATATTATGTATAAATTAATATGTTTAGGAAAATAAATCAAAATGTATACTTTTCTCAATTTGTTGTCCATTGTCGATTCACATGAAGTTGTTTGTCTTTAATACTCCCTAAAATATTCTGCAATATAATTAAACATTGTTAGTACAATTGTAATTATTTTAATGGACTATGCATTTTTGAACTTAAAAGTTATTGTTGGAAATTTCCCGTTAAGTGGACTTGACTCATCGAGATGTCCCGGTGAATTCGTACGCGAGTATTTGGTCTATTCGTGCTCTTACGAGCGCGTGTTAATTTACTCGCGCGAACGGTCGAAGCCTGTGATAGGTAGGCTAGATCGTCTCGTACATTAAGGGCGCGGACTCGGTCTCATCCTAGGCACAAGAGTTGGCATGACATAAAATCCTATTTAATGATATGAGTTACATATTCTCCAATTTATTTTGGAATAAATGGGATTAATTTACCCATAATTTTGTAACTCCTAAAGTGGTTCTCCTATTAAAACCTTATAAGGATTGTTATTTAATTAATTCTCCAAGAAATCTTGCCAACGGTGAACTAGGGTGAAATCCCGACTCCTTTTCTTCTTCATTGTGAAAAGTGGCTGCATCTTTCTGCTTTTCCTCTACCCAATTCATTTTGAGATATGCATCGCCGGGGTCAGAGTAACGCCAGAGGTCTACGAGGAGATCGTCATCGCTCTTCATCGAAGTACTAGGAGAACGTCGGTCTTCATTCTGTTTCTTTTTGCTGGCAAGAAAATAGGGGATCTGGAACGCTGAAGACAAAAGTAGTTGTCTTCTACTTTTGTGCGTTACTGGCGACTGCGTCACCATCCTCGCTTAGGAGAAAGAGGAAGCAGCGCTGTTACACTTTTCCATTCCTACTCCCTTAGATCTGGGACACATCAGGAGGCATATTCAGAATTCCGAAGTTCTGTAGTCGTTCTCTGGTGAGGATTTCCTACTCAGGGACTTTGGAGGTACATTTTCATTATTTATTAATCCAAAGTGTTTGTTGATCTTTGACAAAGGATAGATAGGATTATCATATCTATGCATGTCCTGTTGCCAATAGCTCTTATTCCTGAGATCAGATTCACTTAATTGCTGGACAATTCTGATAGAGTATTATCTTGTATTAAAGTTTCTGTCTTGGAACTAGCATCAGAAATACAGTCACATCAAAACACTTGGGAATTGCGGCTATGATGAAACACGAGCAAGAAAACAAGAACGGTATAAATTAATTTCCGCACTCCAGTTATCTTTCGTTCTAGCCAGCTTCATTTTGTGTTCTAAATTTAGAAAGATAAATTTGTGTATTCACTCCAAATTGAGATTAGTAGTGTATGGTTAAATCGATTCATTAGGTCTATGTGTCACGGCATTTGTTGTTAACTTGGATAATACTGAATTCGCCGTAGCGACACATACACCAAAAACTTTATAACAGTTATACCTTTCATGATTTGTTGTTGAGAATGCTTTCCCATGAACTCGTTATTTGTGTATGATATCTCCGCCATGGGGAGTAAAGTTGAGGCAATGTACATCCTTCTTTCATGCATAGCCTCACAAAATGATTACCACTCACGAAGCCAATAAAAATTATATTTGGGTGTTGAGGAAGTGCGGAAAATTAGAAATCCATGAAGAAATGTAATAACAGCAAGAACAACCAAATATTTGCGGACCTTGGCTTTGGGAGGATAGGAGGAGGCGGAGGCGAGAAGTTGCACGCCGGCGGAGGCCCTTTTGCAGACCTTGACTTTGGGAGGATCGGAGGAGGCGGAGGCGAGACGCTGCATGCCGGCGGAGGCCCTTTGCGGACCTTGGATTTGGGAGGATCGGAGGTGGCAGAGGCGAGACGTTGTACGTAGGCGGCGGAGGTTTGCTAATAGCCTTCTTTTTAGATTGGAAATAAGAGGAAAAACAAGAGAGCCGAGTTTATTATGGTCTGCTAACAACCAAATTGATTTGCTTATAACAACACCCAAAATATAATGCTTATTATATTTATTTATACAGAGGCCTAGGAGCGGCCACGGCAGTATGCCGACGGTGTCACTATATTCAGAGACGGTGCCAAAAACTTTTTTAGGGGCACATATTTCAATCCAATGCAATCAATAATTGCTGTCAATCAGGTTCTATAATCCTTTTTGTTTAGATTTGTTTGTCTTTTGAAAATTGACTGCAAGCATGGGCGGACCCACTACTAGACACGCTCGGGCAAGTGCCCGAGCGTGTTTTTCGTGTAATAGCCATTAGGGCATCATTTCCTTCGATGTTTTTCTGTCTCAGTCGCGCCGATTCCCGCTCTGAGGCATGTGCGGCAATGGGAAAGCTCGACAATGACTTGTATGGAGAACGCAGACGTGAAGCTCAACTAAGGCGAAGGTAAATCCATGCTACTTGTTTGGAATGTTACGCACTTACGCTTTAACGGCTGTGTTGCTCTGGTTTGCTTTCTAGCTCTCTCTCTCTCTCTCCCCCTCTCTCCCTGTTTTTGTCTCTTTCTTCCTCTTACTATCAGTTTTCCCACTTACTGGTATCAAGCATGTTCGTCCTACTTCGTTCTCTCAAATTGTCATTTCTTTCCGCATGACTGCATGAGGCTACAATAAAGGCTTCGCTTCTTCTGCAACCTACTCTTCCTCACGCCATTTTCATGTCCAACTGTTCCAGGTGCTAAAGTTATTCTTGGTCCTTCCCTCTGTCTTTATTTCTTGCTCCATCTAAGTGATTATTTGGTTTATGCGCGTGTTATATTTGATGAAATACTCAAATGAAATTATTTCTCAATTTGTTTCATGTTGTTATTAAGATAATTGAATGTTGTTGATTCATTTTGCTTAAGTCTTATTGTATTTTTTTCTTGCATTACAAATGCTCGATGAGATAAATTATTACATTCATTTTGCTCGCCCTATTGCATTTTTTTGCATTGCACATGCTCGATGAATTTACCCAATGAAACAGAAATTTATTGTTAATATGAATAAATGAAAAGACGAAGTAAGCTTAACTTTAATTTATATACCTAAATCTATTATATACATCATAGTTTAGTTTTTTTTACATAGTATGTGAATTAATTCTACTTGTGCAGAACAACTTCAGGAAAATTGGTTAAGCTGAACTTGAAAACTATTTCTCAAAATTTTCATATTTGATTTGAATGTTATGATTGTGTTAACTGAAATGATCTATACTGTCTTAGTAGATATAAAAAATGTTTTATTTTCAACAATGAAATGCATGTTAAAATTTATTGTGCGCGAGCGACATTCAAATCCTAGTTCCGCCACTGACTGCAAACATCCTAATTTCTGGTGAACTCACTTAATTATACTAATCTGCAATCTATCTTATAACCATAAACAATGTAATAGTGAATGTTTAAGTGCGAAATGATTCCTGAAAGTCATGACTATTTAAAAATCTAAAATATGAAACAGTGAAAATTCTTTAATTTGGATATCCTAGTAATTTTGACAAAGTTTCATTCAAAACTCTTGAAATTCATTGAAACTTAGGTGAAATTCCTCATTATGGCTTATATAATGTATATGGGTTTAATGAAGTGATTTGGTAAAAAAAATACTAACTAGAAAATCACAAACCTGATAACAAAATAGAAAATTATAAATCTGATAACAAATTTGAAAATCAATAAAATATAGAAGGTCATAACATCAGGGCTGAAGAAGGGAAAAGAAAGACCTGGATTAGCAGTCAGCATTTGATAAAGGAGGCGGTAAGGAGCGGGGCTGCTACTCTGCGAGGGGGTATTAGGGCACAGACGACCAGCGGGAGACGGGAGTATTAGGGCACAGAAATGGGCCGCGGGACGGGCAGTCGGCGTGAGTCAAGAAGATTGGATTGCATAAAGGAGCGGGGCTGCAACTTTGTGAGGGGGTCGCGAAAGTATTAGGGGCTAGGCATTATGGCACAAAGGGGATCTCGTGCGCAGTGCATGAGGTGAAGGAGAAGAGTGTGCGAATGAAGAGGGTAGGGATGATTGTAATCGAGAGAGTGGAGACGGGAGACGAGATTGAATGAATCGAACGGGAGCAGCAACCGGCCCGGTTTTTTCCTTAATATATTACAAAAAAAATAAATGAATTTTTAAAAATTTTCACGGGGGCAGGGGGTACGTGCCCCCCTAGCCCTTACTTAAATCCGTCCATGACGGCATTGATGTGCTGCTGATGCTTGTAAACCTCCGAGCGTTATAATTTGCCCGTGACACATTTTTTCGCATGCAAGGAGATTTGCGAGGAGCCTGGAAAGCACATTTTAATTATATGAAAACACAATTTTTAAAAAAAATTATAGAAAAATATATAAATTAAAGAAAACTGAAATCTTATAATAACGAGATCAGAAAGTTGAATGTTTCACTAAAGAATGTTTTTCCTTTTAATATAGTATAAGAGTGACAGGTAATGTGCTCCACTCCTACAATCAATCACGACAGTACCTCGATCGTAATAGACACGGGGCTTCGCCCCTGCCAATTAATTGATGTAACTTAGGCTCTATTTGTTTGGGCGTTTCGCTGCTCCGTTTTGGGCAAACGCCGCCGGAAGAAGGGTAAACAAATGAACCTCCGACGGCGTTTGCTCCGTTTCCACCTGCCCTCCTTGAGAAATGCCCCAAAAAACTCCGTTTGGAGCAGCCACCTCCCCTCTCCGGTTCGAACACTCCGTTTCCACACGCTGGATCGACCCGCCACCGCCGAACCAAATGGAGCCTTAAAATAAACACACTATCAATTAATTAACACGAAAAATAGTTGTACATAATTGTTAGATTTTTGTTAAAAGAAATTATCATTATGCATAAATCATATCAAATTAAATGAGTTTGATGGTAGCTTCTCGAAAATACCATTGACATGTCTAATAATATTATTTCTTGAAAAGACTGCTGACATGTCTAATGACAACCTATCATGATAGATTTAAAACCTCTACTAACTTTTTTTTGTTGATTTTATGAATTTTCATCATTATTTTTACTTTAGAGATATTACGTAATTACTTGAATGAACAATGTAATTAATTTTTATCGAATAAATTATAATGTATGGTATGTCATTGTATTAAAACAGAAAGAACATTTTTGTCATTTTTGAATGGTTCACAAACGTCAACTTTTTCCTTTTAATACTGTAAAGATATATAATATTAGCATATTTGCACTGACTATGTTTGTGCTCGATACTCTCTTATATTTTCGATATATGACGTAATTATTTGAATGAGCACTGTATTTAATTTCTATCAAATAAATTATAATATATGTTATTTCATTGTATTAAAACAATAAAGGGCATTTTGACATTTTGAATGTTTCACAACAGACAAATTTTTCCTTTTAATATTGTAAAGATATATAATATTAGCATCTTCACACTGGCTATGATCGTGCTCGATGCTCTCTTATACGTTACCCATGCAGACAAACATGTTGTTGTCTTGTTTTGGGGGTTTTAATACTATCTACGAAGAAATGAGTAAATTATGATAGTCAAGTAAAAGTCTCTTAAATCATTCAAATTTCAGCAACAGAGTTATTCAAGTCAATGACGGATCTAGAAAATTATAAATGAGGGTGTACATAAATTTTTTTTAAACACAATAGTACATAAATTATTGCATTGAGTGGGGGTGACTAGGCAGACCACGGGTCATGGATCAAAAATTATTTGTGGTGGTGCAAATAGCTTAGTCTGGTCTGCGAATAGCAAAATTTGATTTGCGAATAGAAAATTTGGTCTACAAAAAACTATTTTTGATCTGCAAATAGAAAAATTTTTATCTCCTTATAACAAATTGTCAAAAATAGAAATATCAGAGTCCATTTGATACTCCTATAAATCCACCCCTTTTCAAGTCAAACCATATCAGTCAAAAAAATGTGTGATGATACTCTAAAATTGGACATAACCCACTAGGCCACCAAAATATCAACATTGACTTTATTGACTTGTAATTTGTAAACAAATGGCAAGCAGGTAATTTCATTACTTTGGCATGCATAAGCATAATCATGAACGAAACGACAATAAATAATGTGATGATTATTATAAAGCACGTGTATTAAAGTAAATCAAAGTGGAAATAGAGAATTTTGAAATAATATTAGGCTCTGTTTGGGGGGGAACTTATTTTCACCGGTCAAGCGGTTGCGACCGCATGAACCGGACCTTAATTAAGGTCCGGTTCATGCGGTCGCAACCGCTTGACCGGTGAAAATAAGTCCCCCGTTTTAAGGTCCGGTTCATGCGGTCGCAACCGCTTGACCGGTGAAAATAAGTCCCCCCAAACGGGGCCTTAGTCTGGCACCGTGGTGGCTGTCATGAACACAAGGTTAAATTGTCAATTGTTAACACCCATTTAAGAAACTTCATCAACTTTTATGTTCAAACAAATGATGTTTGTTAGGTAATCCTTAATGAATGACGTTTTAACTCGTGCGTTTACAACCGTCACCACCGTACCAAACAGAACCTATATCACTCACCAGATGTTTTTCTAGACTTTAAAAGGATAGAAGCAAATCTAGTATCCATTTTAAAAGATTCGTCCACTTTGACATTGAGAACTTCGTGTTTTTTATATTTACTGTCATGAGAAAGTACTCTCAACTTATCTACATTACTTAAAGAAGCTGAAAAATGTCACATATCAGCATAACAAAAAATATATATATATATATCAGAAAAAAGAGAAAAAAACACGCTGAAACTCTCAAAATCAGAAGGAGTCCCGTTTTTCAAAAAAAAAACTCTTTAATTACGCACGCAACCCCACGCCAATAAAAAAAACTTCCTTATTTTTCCCCCGCTCCCCCTGTACAAATAAAAAACCCCCAAACATGCGCTCCCCAACCCTAACTGCCCGATCACAGGCCGCCTGCAGAGGTGTCTGCATGCCTCCACAACACTTCCTCCCCGCCGACTCAGACTCCTCCGTCGACGCCGACTCAGAGCGCCTCCACCAGCGCCGACTCAGGCCACCGCCCCTCAGGCCGCCACTTCCCTCACCGGCTTCTCCAAGCATTTCTCCTTCCATCAGGTTCCGCCTCTGGAGTACCCTCAGTACCGCCCCCCAGGCCGCCACTCCCCTCACCGGCGCTCCTCCCCTCCTCAAGGTTCTCATTTTTATGCTTCAAGCCTCTGCTCCTCTCACTCCGAAAGGCATCACTCCTTCATTACTTTGGCTCCTACCAGAAAATTAGCCCAAACAGGAATCGCAAACAGGCGCTGCAAATCGGGGCCGCCTGTCACAACCCGCATTTCCTCAACGAGTACATCGTATCAGAGCAAGAGGAACTACGTGTTATGATGCCACGTCGTGCAGGGGATAACTGCACACGCTCAGGCAAACCCTTGACGCTCACTTTATGAGTTGAAATCCATCTGTTAAATGCAAGAAAACCGTTTAGTTTAATGGTCGTATCCCTCGGCCTTAGGCATCAAAATGCGTGTTTGTACGCGGCGGAAATAGTTTGTTTACTTATGACGATCTCCTAGATGTCGTCTATCTTGATACTAATATAAGAAATCATCTTTGTTTACGTTATTTGGAAAATACTTGTTCGGTGACCAAAACATGTTATGCATGTTATACAATAATAGGTTTTGTTTAACTTAAAAATACCTAATGCAACCTACCATAAATCCTTCCCAAGAGCAAGTAGACATCATCTCATCCAAATGAGTCACATTAGCAGTCTAGCATTCATATATCACAAGGAAAGAAAGCCACCAATGGGCGCCAACAAGCTGACACGAACTCATTGAGGCATATGTATGTCTGTACAACAAAGAAAAGAACTACCTCGCTAAGTAAGCTCGGCTAGCTCCAAAGAAACTCTACCCAAGCACTAGCCGCGCAACCGGCTACAACCTGCACCTGAGGCATTCAAGAAAGAACACCTCAGCAATCACCAAAGCTATACAATAAAGTATGAAGTTCAGAAAATATAACGAAGGGGCTTACCGACCCCATATCAATGTTTCATGGAAGTAAAATGAGTGAAAAGAACAGGTGGAAAACAAGTGTTAAACACTGTCAATCTAAAGTGTAAAACACACCAAGTGCGTGCAATTCTCATCAAGTCCTGCTCAACCCGCAGGAGCAAAAAGGCAAGACACATGCCCATTCCATCATCTTTCGAACAAGAAACAACTATACGAGTGAAACATAAACAGCGGTTAAATGCGATTCCGCAAGGGTCTTTTGGTGGCAGCCCTAAAGTGGAATGCACCAATAAAAGTCAGCCCCAATTGGGGCCAAAACGGTGCTCTACACCACAAATCAAAACCCGGTGGCCACAAAGGCTTAAACCACACCACCCCTTACCGAATCCTCACACAAACGCTCCTGCCATGGTTCACAATTCGCCTCGCAAAACTCACCATAAACGAACCCAAGCTCAACAACATAAGCAAATCTCACTATAACCCAAGTACACACGTTTCCTTCCTTCATCCTCACTCATGACGACAAATTGCCCATGTGTATGCTAACATGAGTATGCTACCATAAATTCTACTTACTCCTCAAAGGATAATGCTAACTAAACCAATAAGTGTATTTTAACATGATCATGACATGAACAAGAAAAGCTACATGAATCAATTTTGCATAAAAAATCATTGAGCATAGGGAAATTTGATAACAAGGCAGTAAGCATGTGAGACATGAGGATTAAGAGGATTCATGACTAAACAAAAACAAGAAGAACAAGGTTAGTGAGGTACAACACAAAACAAGAAGAACAAGCTAGTAAAATTGAAAGAGGAAAATTAGCTAAACTTGCACAATCAAAGAACAAGAAAACAAGATTGGCAAGGGTGAAGAACACCGCTTGCCTGAACCGAGATGACACCGCGACGGCTGCTCCTCTCTTTCCTTCCCTTGTCTTAGCTTTGCTCCCTTGATGTTCTTTTGGAATGAGGAAGAAGATGAAGAAGAAGGTGAAATGAGGAGGAGAAATCTCTGTTTCGGCCTTATTTCCTTCAGAACCGAGCTGGTCCATTTGATCCAGAATCAAAGAAATGAACGGCACAAAAAAACTGCGAAAAATCGATTTTTGGCCCTGTCACGCCCTGTAACACGCCCGTGTCACAGGGCGTGTAGCGTAAGCGGTGCATACGCCAACAAATTCTAGCTTATCCACAAAGTACACGGCCGGGTACACGCCCGTGTCACAGGTCGGTCACGCCCGTGACCGAGGGCGTGTAGCCCGTGTCTCGACATCTCGCTGACTCTAAGTGTTGACACTCGACAAAGCTGGACACGCCCTGTGACACGCCCGTGTCACAGGCCGTGTCCCCTCTCTCGACACCCGACACTCGACACTAGACACTCGACACTCGACATAGCGGGACACGGTCCGTGACACGCCCGTGTCACGGGGCGTGTACCCCATTCGTCGAGCTCAACTCGACGCAAGAAAATTCGTCGAGTCAAGGAGGTCACGCCCAGGTCACGCCCTGGGTCACGCCCCGACACGCCCGTGTCGGGGGGTGTGTCACGCACAAAAACGACCATTTTTCCCTGTTTTGAAAAGTGTTTTTGTGTCGTCCTAGACCATTTTTTCCTTAAGAACTTTTTACCCATTTTTGTTTTCTGTACAAGCAACCCGTTTTGAGCAACCTTACCCGGGCTCGAAAAAGTACAAACATTCCCTAAGAGGCCTCACCGAGTCCCCACAAGTGGACTCCGGCTTGCTGGGGAATCGTGCAACTCGGCTACCAAAACAGCCACTCGAAAGCCCGCGGGAAAACCATGCTCGACCAACGGTCAAAGCCAACGCAATGCCAATCAAGCATATGCACTCATTCAACGAAAAAAAATCCGGGGCGTTACAGTCACTCCCCCTAACAAAAAGTTTCGCCTCGAAACTTTCAATCATTTTGATATAATGCAAATGAGTAACCAAACAGAAACACGAATTTACATACCAGCTTATTTACGGGAATAAATGAGGGTGAGCCGCCCTCATCGTTGACTCGAGCTTCCACGTCGCGCTTTCCACATTCTGATTTTTCCATAGCACTTTGACCATAGGAATCTTCTTTTTCCGCAACACGCACTCTTGGGAGTCCAAAAGACGGATGGACATCTCCACATAGGAAAGGTTCGGTGCCAACTGCGGCACAAAATCCAAAACTTGCTGATCATTCCGCACACACTTGCGAAGTTGGCTGACATGAAACACGTCGTGAACACCAGGAAAGTTCACGGGTAATTCGATTTTGTAAACGGATGCACCAACTCGCGCAAGAATCTTGAAGGGACCCACAAATCTTGGGTCTAATTTGCGCTCTTTTTCAAACCTTTTAATTCCCACCATTGGGGAGACTTTTAGGAAAACAAAATCCCCCACAACAAACTCTAACTCCGACCTTCGTCGGTTGGCGTACTTTTCATATCGCTCTTGGGCGATCCGGAGCTTCTCCCGAATAAGTCGTACGACACCTTCCATGTCCTCGAGCGCCTCTGGGCCCAACAAAGACCGCTCTCCAACCTCAGCCCAAAATAGGGGAGTCCGACATCGACGCCCATATAAAGCTTCGAACGGATCCATTTGTAAGATTTCTTGATAGCTATTATTATATGCGAATTCCATAAGCCGCAAACGTTCATCCCATGCTCCGCCATACTCAAGAATATAGCATCGAATCATATCTTCCACGATTTGATTTACTCGTTCCGTTTGGCCATTCGTCTGAGGGTGGTAAGCAGTGGAATACCGCAAATCCGTCCCCAAACCCTCTTGTAGACTCTTCCAGAAACGAGAAGTAAATCGAGAATCCCGGTCTGAAATGATATTGATTGGCACACCATGCAGTCAGATGATCTCGTTCAAATATAGCTCTGCTATTGTCTTCATCAGGTAGTTGACCTTAAATGGTATGAAATGAGCACACTTGGTCAACCTATCCACGATCACCCACACGGAGTCATGTCCTCGTGGAGATCTTGGTAGCCCTGTAATAAAATCCATTGAGATGCTTTCCCACTTCCATGTTGGAATCTCCAATGATGTCAACTTGCCACCAGGCCTCCCATGATCAGCTTGCACCCGCTTGCAGGTATGACATTCAGATACAAATTGCGCGATATCTCTTTTCATTCCATACCACCAAACAATTTGTTTCAAATCACGGTACATTTTAGTTGAGCCTGGATGGTAGGCCATACTTGAGCCATGTGCTTCCCTACACACCATCTCGCGAATGTCTCCAACTGCGGGAATACAAAATCGACCACGATACTTTAACGTGCCCCCATCATCAATAGAAAAATCCGATAATTCACCCTTTTCAGTCCGAAGAAATAAATGTAAAAGATCAGGATCATCCTTTTGATGTTGTCTTGCAAGCACCAGCCATGAAGGTTCGTCTACTATCGAATGACTTTGCGGGTCATATCTTCCCACGGAAATATCCATCAATAGAAATTCCTCCACTAGACGATCGGCTGAAAGATTAAATAATTTCCCTGTCTTCCGACTCAACGCATCAGCCACAACATTAGCTTTTCCCGGATGATACTGAATTTTCACATCATAATCAGCTACATATTCAAGCCATCGCCGTTGGCGCAGATTAAGTTCCTTTTGCGTGAAGACGTACTTTAAACTTTTATGATCCGTAAAGATTTTACACTGCGCACCATACAGTAAGTGTCTCCACAACTTCAATGCAAATATCACCGCTGCGAACTCCAAATCATGCGTTGGTTAGTTCTTTTCATGACTTTTCAACTGCCGAGACCCATACGCAATCACCTTTTTGTCTTGCATTAAAACACATCCAAGTTCAACGTGCGACGCATCCACAAAAACATCATAATCTATCCCTTCTGTCGGCAAGATCAACACAGGAGCGGTACATAATCTGTTCTTGAGTTCCAGGAAGGACGCCTCACACTTGTCATTCCACTCAAACGCCACATTATTCTGAGTTAAGCGAGTCAAAGGTGCAGCCAACGTAGAAAAACCTTCTACAAATCTGCGATAATAGCCGGCCAAGCCCAAGAAGTTCCGAATCTCCTTGGGTGTCTCCGGTCTCCTCCACTCCATGACTGCAACAATCTTTTTGCGATCCACTGAAATTCCATGGTGATTAATGACATGACCCAAAAAGGCAACTTGAGGCAACCAAAACTCGCATTTGCTTAGATTGGCAAATAACCGTTGGTCTCGCAAAGTGGCCAATACCAATCGCAGATGTTGTTCATGCTCCTCAGCACTACGGGAGTAGACAAGAACGTCATCAATAAAAACCACCACAAACTTATCCAAGTAGTCCTTAAACACCATGTTCATCATATCCATGAAGGCTGATGGTGCGTTGGTCAAACCAAACGACATCACCAGAAATTCAAAATGGCCATGTCTTGATCGAAATGCAGTCCGCGAAATATCAGACTTCCGGACCTTGAGCTGATGATAGCCCGAGCGGAGATCAATCTTCGAGAATACTGAACTTCCACGCAGTTGATCAAACAAATCATCAATTCTTGGCAGTGAGTACTTGTTTTTAATCGTCACCTTGTTCAACTCCCGGTAATCGATGCAAAGCCGCATCGACCCATCTTTCTTCTTCACAAATAACACCGGTGCACCCCAAGGTGATGAACTCGGCCTGATAAACCCCTTTGCCAATAAGTCATCCAGCTGTGTACGCAATTCTGCTAGCTCACGCGGGGCCATTCTGTATGGCGCTTTCGCAATAGGCCGCGTACCCGGCTCCAAATCAATGACAAACTCGACATCACGATCAGGGGGAAGACCAGGAAGATCAGTAGAAAAAACATCTGGAAAGTTACGCACAACAGGAAGCTCATCCAAACGCGGCAAAACAGCACTAGTCCCCACAACTGAGACTAGACAAGCAAAACAGGCGGAAACAAACAACGTCAGAACACATACCGCCGAAATCCCTGGAGAATCCTGGCATGAATCACCATAAACACTTCCCGGCTGACCATTGTCCTTGATAAAATCCAAGCGCTTGCCTTTGCACTGGATGACAGCGTCATAGCGGGATAACCAGTCCATACCCAGAATGACGTCAAAATCTTCCAAATCGAGCACCTTGAAATCAGCCTTCGCTAGGAAATCCCCCAACAAAATGGGAAAATCAAGAAGACCCCAATCTGCAACCACCGAAGCACCGGAAGGAAACTTCACCAAAAAGGCATTCCCCACTCGATCTGGTATCAAATGATACCGATCCAGAAAGGTTCGAGCCACAAATGAATGGGTCGCGCCAGAATCAAAGAGAACACGCGCCCAACGGTTCTTTACCTTAAAGTTTCCTGAGATAACCTGAGGTGACAACTGAGCTTCCTCTGACAAGATCACATTTAACTTCTCTTTTCCTTTATCCAAACGCGGAGGCGGAGGCAAAGCCTGGAGTGGCATTGGCTGCAGCACGGGCTGGTTTTGTGGGCACTTTGCCTTAAGATGTCCCTGTTTGCCACACTGGAAGCACACCTTGTCTTTGACCCAGCAGCGGCTCACATCATGACCTCTTCCACCACAACCTGTACACTCCAAGTCTCTAGTTGGCGCACCCTGAATGGCGTGCACCTGCTCCTTCTTTTGCATCCCCAACCGCTTGAAACATTTCTCAACTGGGTGGCCTGACCGGCCACAGAAGCTACACGTCTCCTTGTTCTTCTTCCTTACGTCTGATTCTTGGGAGCTTTTCCCTCCCACCAGCTTCCTCTTATCCTTCCTCATCAGCTGTCCTTTTTGTTTTGCATTTTCTATAGCTTCAACCTTCAAAGCAGCCTCAACCACAGTGGTGTAACTCGTCGCTCCATAAGCACTTGCGAACTGCTGCACGTCGCTGCGGAGTCCGCCAAGAAATCTCTTTACTCGGTCAGCTTCCGTAGTCACCAAGCTCGGAGCGAACCAACTTAACTTGCTAAACTCAATTTCATACTCACTAACTGTGAGTTTCCTCTGCTTCAGGTACAAGAAGTCATTCATCAGACGGTCCCTTTCCACTGACGGCAGAAACTTGCGCCGTAACATTTCTTTGAAGGCTTCCCACGAACATCCCGCCCCTAGGCTTTCCTTTTCTCGCAACCACCAACCTTTAGCCAACCCTTTGAGTTGATAGGCGGCAAGCAACACCTTCTGGTCCTCGGTAACGCCAGAATAAACAAACATCTCTTCCAACGTGATTACCCAATCATCCAAGATCACAAAGTCCGCTTTTCCATCATAAGTCGGTGGTCCAAGTCGCTGAAACTGCGAGATGAAAGTCATCGTAGGAGGAACCACAACTGGGGGTATCACTGCCACGGAAGGAGTAGAAATGGCGGGGCCTCCGACAGTCTCTTGCCCTCTTGGTGCCAGCCCAGACATCGCTGATGACATAGCTTGGAGCTGGGACTGCACTTCCTGCACCTGCCTCGTCAAAGCCTCATTACTTTGCCGTAGACTATCCATCAGGGCATTATTCTGCGCGCCCGAAGACTCGCCCTCGGATTGGGGAGTTTGCCTTGTCACTGGACCCTTCGACATCCTATAAACACGTTCACTCTTGTCAAGCTCAAACACAACAAAACACACAACTGCAATGTACAGACCATACATATATACATATGAACATCAATTGCTAACTTGCTCTGGGAGTTTGAGAATGATGGTATGCCTAGCCTAAGCACCATCAGCCCACTAACTTGTGCCTAACCGATGAATGCATGACTTTATTTGACCCAAAACCATGAGTGTACAAGTGTCATCATGTACATCTTTAGCTTGGCACGTTGTGCTCATGCAATGTTATGTTATGCGTGCTGTGCTATGCAGTCTAGAAAAGACCTTAATGCATGCCATGAGCGGTCGTACGCATCACAATGCTATGCATCCCATACTACATAGCATTGCATGCAACGAAAAAAAAAACAAAAACGTGTTAGTCGCATCCATGTGGTAAGGTTATGCATCCCATACTACATAACCCGCACATATTGCCCCTATGGTGGATCCATATACAATCACATATTATGCATCACATACTACATAATATGCCCCGTATACTTCTGGTCATGCCATGAGTGTAGTGTGCGTGCTTCGGCCAAAACATACTGATGGCACCTCGGTGTGTGTATGATATGATGCTTACGATACTAACAAAAAGGAAAGTTTGCCCGACCAATTGTCACGCAAACATGGCTCTGATACCAACTGTCACAACCCGCATTTCCTCAACGAGTACATCGTATCAGAGCAATAGGAACTACGGGTTATGATGTCACGTCGTGCAGGGGATAACTGCACACGCTCAGACAAACCCTTGACGCTCACTTTATGAGTTGAAATCCATCAGTTAAATGCAAGAAAACCGTTTAGTTTAATGGCCGTATCCCTCGGCCTTAGGCATCAAAATGCGTGTTTGTACGCGGCGGAAATACTTTGTTTACTTATGACGATCTCCTAGATGCCGTCTATCTTGATACTAATATAAGAAATCATCTTTTTTTACGTTATTTGGAAAATACTTGTTCTGTGACCAAAATATGTTATGCATGTTATACAATAATAGGTTTTGTTTAGCTTAAAAATACCTAATGCAACCTACCATAAATCCTTCCCAAGAGCAAGTAGACATCATCTCATACAAATGAGTCACATTAGCAGTCTAACATTCATATATCACAAGGAAAGAAAGCCACCAATGGGCGCCAACAAGCTGACACGAACCCATTGGGGCATATGTATGTCTGTATAACAAAGAAAAGAACTACCTCGCTAAGTAAGCTCGGCTAGCTCCAAAGAAACTCTACCCAAGCACTAGCCGCTCAACCGGCTACAACCTGCACCTGAGGCATTCAAAAAAGAACACCTCAGCAATCATCAAAGCTACACAATAAAGTATGAAGTTCAGAAAATATAACGAAGGGGCTTACCGACCCCGTAGCAATGTTTCATGGAAGTAAAATGAGTGAAAAGAACAGGTGGAAAACAAGTGTTAAACACTGTCAATCCAAAGTGTAAAACGCACCAAGTGCGTGCAATTCTCATCAAGTTCTGCTCAACCCGCAGGAGCAAAAAGGCAAGACACATGCCCATTTCATCATCTTTCGAACAAGAAACAACTATACGAGTGAAACATAAGCAGCGGTTAAATGCGATTCCGCAAGGGTCTTTTGGTGGCAGCCCTAAAGTGGAACACACCAATAAAAGCCAGCCCCAATTGGGGCCAAAATGGTGCTCTACACCACAAATCAAAACCCGGTGTCCACAAAGGCTTAAACCACACCACCCTTACCGAATCCTCACACAAACGCTCCTGCCATGGTTCACAATTCGCCTCTCAAAACTCACCATAAACGAACCCAAGCTCAACACCATAAGCAAATCTCACCATAACCCAAGTACACACGTTTCCTTCCTTCATCCTCACTCATGACGACAAATTGCCCATGTGTATGCTAACATGAGTATGCTACCATAATTTCTACTTACTTCTCAAAGGATAATGCTAACTAAACCAACAAGTGTATTTTAACATGATCATGACATGAACAAGAAAAACTACATGAATCAATTTCGCATAAGAAATCATTGAGCATAGAGAAATTTGATAACAAGGCGGTAAGCATGTGAGACATGAGGATCAAGAGGATTCATGACTAAACAAAAACAAGAAGAACAAGGCTAGTGAGGTACAACACAAAACAAGAAGAACAAGCTAGTAAAATTGAAAGAGGAAAATTAGCTAAACTTGCACAATCAAAGAACAAGAAAACAAGATTGGCAAGGGTGAAGAACACCGCTTGCCTGAACCGAGATGACACCGCGACGGCTGCTCCTCTCTTTCCTTCCCTTGTCTTAGCTTTGCTCCCTTGATGTTCTTTTGGAATAAGGAAGAAGATGAAGAAGAATGTGAAATGAGGAGGATAAATCTCTGTTTCGGCCTTATTTCCTCCAGAACCGAGCTGGACCATTTGATCCAGAATCAAAGAAATGAACGACACAAAAAAACTGGGAAAAATCGATTTTCGGCCCTGTCACGCCCTGTGACACGCCCGTGGCACAGGGCGTGTACCGTAAGTGGTGCAGACGCCAACAAATTCTAGCTTATCCACAAAGTACACGGCCGGGTACACGCCCGTGTCACAGGTCGGTCACGCCCGTGACCGAGGGCGTGTAGCCCGTGTCTCGACATCTCGCCGACTCTAAGTGTCGACACTCGACAAAGCTAGACACGCCCTGTGACACGCCCGTGTCACAGGCCGTGTCCCCTCTCTCGACACCCGACACTCGACACTCGACACCCCACTCGACACTCGACACTCGACACTCGACACTCGACACTCGACACTCGACACTCGACACTCGACATAGCGGGACACGGCCCGTGACACGCCCGTGTCACGGGGCGTGTACCCCATTCGTCGAGCTCAACTCGACGCAAAAAAATTCATCGAGTCAAGGAGGTCACGCCCAGGTCACGCCCTGGGTCACGCCCCGACACGCCCGTGTCGGGGGGCGTGTCACGCACAAAAACGACCATTTTTCCCTGTTTTGAAAAGTGTTTCTGTGTCGTCCTAGATCATTTTTTCCTTAAGGACTTTTTACCCCTTTTTGTTTTCTGTACAAGCAACCCGTTTTGAGCAACCTTACCCGGGCTCGAAAAAGTGCAAACATTCCCTAAGAGGCCTCACCGAGTCCCCACAAGTGGACTCCGGCTTGTTGTGGAATCGTGCAACTCGGCTACCAAAACAGCCACTCGAAAGCCCGCGGGAAAACCATGCTCGAACAACGGTCAAAGCCAACGTAACGCCCATCAAGCATATGCACTCATTCAACGAAAAAAAATCCGGGGCGTTACACCGCCTCCGCCCCTTGCACTTTTTCGCGATCACAGTAATTAGCCGCTGTGTACTTCTTTCGCGGTCGCAGACCTTTGCCGCCTCCTCCACCGTCATTCCTCCCTCACGGTAAGCTTGATTCTCTCTCCCCCATCTCTCATGGCACGACAAAGCACAGCAGAGCATGACAGAATTTTGTTTATTCTTGAATTATGTTGAACTCTGCCTCTGATCTTCTTACTAATTAGAAGTGTGCACCGAAGGTATTGTTAATTTTTCAGCAATTTTTTCACATGCTTCAATCGTTGAATGTATTTGTTTGCATCATTCCCTTCCTTAATTTTGAATCAGGAATATTGTTGTTATGCTTCAACTTTTATACAATAATTTTTTGGCGGAGCGGAGCTCGGGTGGACGCGGCCGAAGGCCGCACAAGAACATTGTACACAAACCGACAAACCCTCCTTGGGTGCGAACGGGCGAAGCCGGTGAGCACCCAAGGCAACCGGGAGCATCGAGCACGGCCGGCAGGCCGTGCGAAGATGCTAGTGGATGCTAAAAAAAATTGTTGCCCTTCGATATTGAAAGACGTCATCAAATAGCATTGATGTGCATTTATCATATATTGACGTGGTAATGTCTTAGTAAATGCGATTTGTAGTGATTAAGGTTCAGTTTGGCACGGTGGTGGCAGTCGTAAACGCATGAGTTAAACCTCCATTTGTTAAGGAACACCTAACAAACAACATGATGAAGTTTCTTAGGTGGACATAAACGAATGACAATTTAGCCCCCATGTTCATGACCGCCACCACCGTGCCAAAGGGAGCCTAAGGGTCTGTTTGACACTCCATCCCGGTGGCGCAACGGCGAGGAGAGAGACAACACCCGAGCAAAACGGCGGACTGGTGCTCGGCAATCCAACAGCAAAACGACGGCGTTGTTACCCTTTCAGGCCGTCCATTTTCAAAGGGCGCTTGCAAACACCTCCCAAACAGGATTGCTCCGACTCGTTCCGGCCGGAACGAAGCGGCACTGGGTTGTCAAACGGGGCCTAAGCCAAAACTCTCAAATTTGAAACACTAAACTCTTTATTTCCAAAATGCTAAACACGATAGAAATATAAAAAGGCTAATTAGTGACAATGATGGAAATAGATTGCTTGGAAAAAGCAAATGAAAATAAACCGACTGTCCACCGAATTGCAACCCTGTAGTTCAACAGAAATGCAGCCCAATTGCAGTAGTTGTACCTGTCTTTGATCTACAAAAGCTTCACCAGTAGACTCTTTAGGGAAGTAATTCTCAGCCTTGAATTCTTCTCACTAGATTCTCGGTTTGAAGTTCTTGAGTTTGATCCAAATGTTCCAAAGCGACAACATCAGTCTATCCAGTGGCCGTATGATTGAAATCGCGATAAAAATATTCGTCAAAATATGAATCGGAATGAAATGTATCTGGCTCAGAACAGGATCCCTGAACTGTAGGTCGAATGCATCCATTACTCTCTGGCTCTTTCACAATGCTTGCCGATTCTAAAATGAATTCACCCAACACAATAATATTCATAATTTTGTCCATTTTGGTTTCAAATTGATGTTTTTGTTGGGTTTGAGAGCGCGCAAATCCGATCCGAGTACCTGCAAATTAATTTAGCGCGAGTACCCGCGCGAATTTTTTAGCGGATACAAATACAAAAATGAAATAGAGACAACACGCAAGAATTATTAACGTGGAAACTAAGTTTGGTGAAAATCACGGGACGATCGGAGTTCAACCCGAAAAGCCTACACTAGAATGTGTATAAAAATACGCAAAAAATTTACAGGTGTTCTCTCCTCGATACACAAATGATCTTCACCACGTTGCTACAAAAATGGTATATAATAGAATACAAAATACCAAATAAGAGTAAATGATAGATTTAGAAAATCCTCTTCGCCTCTTCGGTGAGCCTCCTTGATTTGTGCAGCGAGACCAGTTTCACGTCGTAGAACGACGTCCGAACTTCGAAAGCAACGGCGGCGGCCTCCCAACAATAAGGGCGACCGAGGCGTTTCAACAACGCGGCGGCGGCGGCGTTTCAACAACGCGGCGGCGGCGGCGTTTCAACAACGCGGCAGCGGCGATGGCGATGGCGTTTCACCGCGGCGGCGGCGGCGGCGACAGCAACGGCTAATGTGGAGCTGCAACCACCTTCTCCGAAGTTTCTTTCTTTTTCTCAGTTTCTTTTTAGAGAGAGTGGATGCTAGCTGCGTTGATCATGCCAATCTACCTGCAGCCTTCACTGAAGCACAAACTCCCTCTCTCTCTTCTTTTTCAAACATGACGTGGACTGCATGAGATATTTTAAAATGAATCTTTTTTTCTCTCCCTCCTTTTTCTTTGTTTTTGACTTGATTCTTCTCATCTTGTGAAAAGAAATCTTAGATAAAATTTCGTAATCATTAAATTAATAAGCTCGCGACAAGCGGACTTGATTAGGATAGGATCTTTGTCTATCTTACATGTGATTTTAAGCGAGGATGAAAAATGCAACCGTCAAGATTGACTTACGAGTATTAATTATGTGAGTCACGAGGAGAGAAACATATCACGAACTCGAAACAGGAACTCAATACACGAACCTGGTGGTTTTCCCCGTATTGGATGAGAACCACACCTAACAATTCTCCCTCTTCACAACGATGAGGAGGAAACCGCCATTCCGGCGATCCTCAGGCAGTGTTCAAACTTCCCCCTCGTCACTGACTTTGTGAACATATCTGCACCATTGTTATCAATGTGCAATTTTTGCAAATCCAACTCCTTCTGCTACAGAATGTCGTGTATCCAATTATACTGCGTATCGATATGTCACTACAACAAATAACTTCTACTGCGGCATTTTATTTGTGGCGCTTATGAAAGCGCCGCCATAAGTTTTTGATTTCGCGGCGTGTTTTGATGAAAAACGTTGCTAAAAATATACAATTTTTTTGGCGGCAATGTTTCGTGCACGCGCCGATTATAATATAGGATTTGACGGCATTTTCTTATATAAACGCCTCTAATTAAAAGACTAAAATATTTATAAGCCCTCAAAAAATCAAAGGTTATTTAGGGCTCCTTTTTTACTCCCGATATATTTTCAGGGTGAGCTTTAGGTCTCCGCTGAACCCTCCATCTCCACGCCGCCGCCGCCGAATCCTCCATCTCCAGGCCGCCGCCGCCGCTGAACCCTCCATCTCCAGGCGCCGCCGCCGCTGAACCCTTATCTGCAGGCGTCGCCGCCGCCGAGCCCTCCATCTCTAGCCGCCGCCGCCGAACCCTACATCTCCAGGCCGCCGCCGCCGCCGAACCCTACATCTCCAGGTCGCCGTCGCTGCCGAACCCTCCATCTCCAGGCTGCCACTGCCGTACAGTCCATCTCCAGGCCACCAAAAGAAGGGAACTCCCTCTCCAACTCGAGGTCAAATCTTTTGTGCCTCATATCTCTCTCAATCTAATAATAATCCTTGTTATTATACTCATATAGAGATTATCCTATAAGATTCAAAACCTATAGCCCGTATCATATCATGATCATATTTGTATGAGCAGGAATGTGGCAAAAATTAGATCTTTAGCCTTGACTTCGTCATCAGTAGGCTGTAGGAATTGGAAAGAATAGAAGCAAGCCATTTTTTTGTTTGACAGAGTCCTGCAAGCGAATATAAGATTATTGTTACTCAATTCTCTATCTTGTACTCTAGTTTCACTTTGATGTTGTTGCTAATTTTGCAGGCTTGGATTTAAGGCGAAGTTTTTTTATTTTCTGCATATAAATCCAACCATCTTCCTCTTAGTTTTGAGGGCTGGAAATCAGAGTTGAATGGTAGAATCTGTATTGCCTTAAGTCCAATTCTTATCGAAATTGAACTTGAGCCAATTCCAGTTACTATTTCTTAATTTCTTCCAAATTCACATTCTTAAATGAAACCAAAAATTATGTATGAAAAAGTAAGTACATATTTCATTAAGGGTATTGTTATTTATACCTCATAAATGGATATTTGTAACCCATGGATATTTGTACCCAAAGCTGATATTTGTACCAATATATGATAATCGTACCCACACATGAGAATATTTTTTTGCATATATAGCATTCAAAAAACATTTCCAAAATGTTCATAATGTGTTCATGATTAATTAGGCTCCTAAGGACAATCATAACACCCATACTAATTAAAAAACAATCACTCATAAACATAAAAAACGTAGACTAATTACCAAAATAAAAAAATCACAACACAAAGTGTACCGTAAGAAATTTCAATCTGATTGCAGAGGAGTTTGGTTGCTGATCTTTTGGGGCTCCTAGCTTGTTCGGAATCAAAAAAATCTCAAATAACCTGCCAGAAATCCCAACTCAATAAGGGAAATAAAGCACAACAGGGAACTGAGATTAGGGTTCTTCAGCATAAGGGGGACACAACACTTACTAGAATAGGTTCTGGATAGAGGAGTTGACGGCTCGCTTGCCGGTTTCTTGGGAGTCGGTTGTGGGAGGAGAGAGGGAGTAAGCGGCGAGGGAGTAAGCGCTGCGAGCGAGAAAGGGGTGAGGAGCGAACGCCGTTACGGGAGGATGCAAGGGAGGATGTCCACGACGGAGAGAAGCGAATCAGGACTCTCGGTTGGGGAAGATCACCGCTGCCAGCGAAGAAGGGGCGAGAGCTGTGCGGAGTTCTAGGGTTCGACCGACAGTTATGAAAAGAATTTGGGTATAAATATCGGTTTACGTTTTAAAAGAAAGAGCTTAATTTTGACACATTTTTGGTGTCAAATATCCAAACATGGTGTACAAATAACAATACCCTTCATTAATATGGTAAATGTTTTTTTTTTTGAAAAAAAAACCATTTTATGATGCTGACATCAAGGCTCTGTTTGGCGTGAATTATTTGAAGATGCACACTGTTGCTTCTAAAAAATTGGTGTGTTAATTGATCTATTCACGTTGCTTTTAAGATTATATATATATAACATACTTATTTCAATCTAATTAGTGTGTTCATTTCATTTATTTATGTAGGTACACATCAAAATATTTTTATCAAAAATGGATAAAAAATGGATGAAAGAGCCACGTCACTCAAAAATTTATGTAGAAGGCATGAAATACTTGCTAGATTTATTCTATAGATATACACCAGTTGAGAAAAAATGTCCGTAAGTGTAGAAAGTGTGTAAATATGAAGTCGTGGTATCAAGAAGAGGTAGAGGGGCATCTAGTATGGAATGACATTATGAAAAACTATACAGATTGGATATACCATGATGGTCAATTATCTTACACTGAGATCCAACCTAGTATCATCTCTTCTTCTACTTTAAACCTTCTTAACACCTCTAATAGCTCTACTGATCTCATTGATGATCTGTTGCATGCGGCCATCCCTAACTAGACACATGCTGAGAATGTGGATGAACAAGAATTCAGGAATGATCATTGCGGTGAAGATGAGACATTTGATTGTCCTCAAGCTCCCAACATTTTAAACGACAATAGTTTATATATGTCTCTCTTGGAGGAGAATAAACCATTATGGGAAGGATGCTTAGAGTACACAAAATTATCCTTTTTGTTAAAGCTTATGCATATTAAAACACTTGAAAATTGGAGTAATGTACACTTCAGTATGTTGTTGAAGACACTACGAGGCGCAATTTCAGGTGGACATGAAACTTTACCTGCTAACTATAATGATGCCAAGAAAATTATTTCTAAATTAGGCCACAATTACATTAAGATTGATGCATGTGAAGATGATTGCTCATTATTTTGGGGATCACATAAAAATAACAGTACTTGCTATGTGTGCGGGAAGTCGGGATGGGTTGAAGGAGCTGAAAGTCAATTAGTTCACAAGTCAAGAAAACGTAAGCAACAAGATATGAGGATTTCAAAAAAGATCCCCACAAAAGTTTTCCGTTACTTTCCATTGAAAGAGCGTCTAGAAAGATTATTTCTTTGTAAACAAACAGCTGAAATGATGCAATGGTATGCCAAAGAGCCTAACCATGATAATTTAATGCACCACCCTAGAGATGGCTTAGCATGGAAAGATTTTGATTTAAGACATCCAGAGTTCTCCAGTGAATCTCGCAATATTCGCATCGCTCTTGCTACAGATGGTTTTAATCCTTTTGGTGATCTTAGTAGCACACATAGTACATGGCCAATTATGTTAGCCATATATAATGTGCCACCTTGGGAGTGCATGAAGAAAAGGTCTATCATCATGTCAGGTCTGATACCTGGTCCGAAAATGTCTGGTAATAATATTGATGTTTATCTGCAACCATTAATAAAAGAGTTGAAGGAGTTATGAGAAGAGGGTATAAAAGTGTTTGATGCTTCAGAGGGGAAAAAGTTTAGACTGCGCGTGGCTTTACTCTGGACTATTAGTGATTTTCCTGGGCTTGGTAATTTATCAGGATGGAATACACATTCTAAACTTGGCTGCCCATCATGCGGGTTAAACACTAACTCATGTTGGTTAAAGCACAGTCAAAAAATAGCATTTCAATCTCACCGTCGATTTCTACCAGTTGATCATCCATATAGAAAGTCAAGAAAATTTGGTCGTCATGAATTAGGTGTTGGTAATACAAAACCACGTAAAGGAAGAGAAGTACTTGAAGCAATCAAAGATATTCAAATTGTTTTTGGTAGAGAAAATCAATTATGAGGACCGACTATGTACTGGAAAAAAAGAAGTATATTTTTTGACTTGCCTTATTGAAAAACAAATTTATTGCGACATTGTCTTAATGTCATGCATATAGAGAAGAATGTATGTGACAATATCTTTAGCACCATATTAGGCGACCCTGTCAAAAGCAAGGATAATGTGCATGCAAGAAGAGATTGCAAGGATCTTAATATTCTAAAATAATTATGGATTCAAGAAAGAGAAGATGAGATTGAGGTCATTCCTCCAGCATGCTTTACCATGAATAAAAGCGAGAGCAAAATTTTCCTAGGTATAATAAAGTCAATTCGAGTTCCCGATGGATACGCATCCAACATATCACGTTGTGTTAAGCTCAAGCAATGTAAAATGCAAGGGTTGAAGAGTCATGATCATCACATCATCATGCAATAGTTCTTGTCTGTCGGTTTACGATCAGTTTTACCAAAGCATATAGTAATTCTGTTAATGGAAGTGTCTACGTTTTTTAGACATTTATGTTCAAGAAAATTACTAATTTCTGACTTGGTTAAGATAGAAGATCGCTTAATATTGACATTATGTCAGCTTGAAATAATATTTCCCCCATCATTCTTTACAATAATGATTCATCTTATGGTGCATCTTGTAAAAGAGGCTATCTTGGGTGGTCTAGTACAATTTAGGTGGATGTATCCCATTGAGAGAGAACTTGGGCACTATAAAAAATTTGTCCGAAACAAATCAAAACCAGAAGGATTGATAGCAGAGGACTATATAGATGAAGAAACTTTAACATTTTGTTCTCGATTTTTAGAGGGAATTGAAACTCGATTTAATCGCCCAAGTCGTAATAGTATAAAGTTGACAATTCCAACGCCAACATTTAAGATGCTTCCACAAGAGGGCAGTGTTACCAAAGGTGTTGTTTTGAAAAAACTAAACCTGATTAGCCTTAAACAAGCACATTGATATGTTCTGTTCAACTGTGCTGAACTCGAGACTTTTCAAAGGTATATTTTTATTATTAAACTTCGATCACTCTTTTGTAAGTGTTTTATTTCAAAAATGGTGTTGATTATTGTAATAATTTATGCTTTTAGTGAATTACGGGAAGAATTGAAGAATCGTCACCATCCACAACAAATCGAAGAAGATATGTTGGAAAAAATGCTTTGCAATGAATTCTCAGAATGGTTTAAACACAGGGTAAAAATCATTCATATTTATAAATACTTACAAATAAATGTCAAGGTAATTTTTTTTGTGAACATTTTATCATTTTCAGGTTATAAATGATGTAACCATTAATGACCCGCAGTTACGATAGTTGGCACTTGGACCGAACTCTGTTGTTCGTAGCTACAAAGGATATAATATAAACGGTTTTTCATTTCGAACGGTAGAAAGTGAACTTTGTAAACGGACGCAAAATAGCGGAATTGAAGTATTGTCTGATCATGGTGGAGTAGAAGGAGATATTCATTATTTTGGTAGGCTTACTGAGATCATAGAATTAGATTACTTTGGCGCTGCCAAAGTGATGCTTTTTAAATGTGATTGAGTGAATCCTACAAACAATGTGGGGGTGAAGAAAGATTATTTTGGGTTCACTTTAGTTAATTTCACTCAATTAATACATACAGGCAGCGCACTAGAACATGACCCTTACATCTTCCCTTGTCAAGCAAGAATGGTATATTATATCTCTGATCCAAAGCTATCATGTTGGGAAGTGGTCATGAGGATGGTGCCACAAGATGAGTATGAAATGGGAGACATCACAACTACAAATAACGATGTTCATCAAACCTTGAATCAATGTGTTGTTAATGAAATACAAGATGTTGAGAACTTGTACCAAGATGATGAGGATGTCGAGATAGTTAGAACTGATGTTGACCCTATTATTGTGCCAAGAGAAGGATAAATTTCACTAAGTATGCTCTCACTTATTTACTTAACATTGCATTTGTTAACTATCTATCACAAAGTATGCTTTCACCTTTTTACTCTTTATCATTGTTATTACTAATGTTATTATTATAATGCAGATAGCTAATGCCTCCTAAAAGAAAATCTGATCTAAAAAATTTATATGTATCAAGAGATCCTACACCAATATCCAATAATCAAAGTGGTGAGACAAATGCAAGTACTTTGCGGGCCCATGAGGATCTATTATTTGATGCTGCAACCATGGCATTTCATTCACCGAATGAAAGTAATGATGATAATCAAGCTAGTGATGATCGGGAAGTTAATCATAATACAGATGAAGCACAAACTTCTAATTCAATTGGTAATAAATACTTCTAATTCGGTATGTTATTCTTTTTGTTAAGGATATTTGCAAAATTGTTTTGTTGATTCTAGACCCGACTAAGCGTAAAAAAGGACGAGGCGACAAAAACGACGAGGGCATAACACATGCATCATCTAATGCCCGCAGATAAAGTAATTAAAATGGAGAGAAATGTGTGTACGGGCAATTTATAGGTGATGGAAGAGTACAACTTTCCTCTTTTTTGGGCATACTAATTAGAAATTTATCATTGTTTTCGATGATTTCTCAAGCGTGGGCGCATGTGTCCACCTATAGCAAAGACACGGCATGGAATTTGATAAAGGTGCATATCTTAAATCACTTATATTTACACATAATGTTTTAATTATGTTTATTCATTTTATCGTTTTATGCAGCAACGCTTTGATGTTTATGAGACTGACAAGAAGCATATAATGGAACTTCTACGAGAAGCATTCAGGGATTTCAAAGCAAAATTTAAGAGCCTTTATTATCGACCATCTGACACTCCTGGATCTGTTATTGCTCGAGGTGGACCTAAAAATATGCCTGCAAATCAATTTGTTGATATGGTGACATATTGGTATTCATCAAAGGGGAAGGTAATCCAACTATTCTATTCTATTTTATTTATTTTCTTTATATTGCGCGCATATTGAATTTATATTGTTATTGTTGAAACCGGAATTCGGTCTCTTGTGGAGTTCGACCCTTGGGGAAGGGGTGGTCTCGCGCCTACTTCGCTCCTGCAAGAAAAACAACAAAGAAGGCAAGGTGAAACAGACCCAAGGGCTCGGCAGGGAGGTCCCACCACAAACCCGGAAGATCTCTGAGCGCTTCCCCTCCTTAGTCAGAAGCCGAGCTAAGGTACCCTCAGAAAGCACTTGGAAACAGGAGCAGGGAGGCACTCAAAGCGTGCCTTCTGAGGTACCCCTTGGGTCTTATTTATAGTCTTTGGAATCTGAACTGCCAATAACCAAAAGAATTGACCTGAAGATACCAAAAAGCCCCTGGTTGGGTCTGCCAATAGCCAAACTCCGCTGTCCTGAACAGCTATGCGCAGTCCAACCCGGTCTGCCAACAGCGTGGCTCCGCCGTTCTGAGAAGCTATTCGCACCCCTGGGGAGTTAGCTCGCCTCCAATTCCCCTCCGCGGGAGGCGGGCACGACCTGGCTCCAGCGGTCCGCCCACTCTTCCTGGGCGAGCGCGAGCCGGACCGCCGCGACCTGCCTGTCTTCTGTCGGGGCGGACAGGCGACCAGGTCGCGTGTAGGGGCTGGCTGGCGACCATCGTGACCCCCGGATCAACTTGCTAGTCGCGGATTGCCGAGCCCATCCGCTTGTACTGGTGCGACGAAGGGCACCCTCGCTCCGGTCGATGATTCTCTGAGCGAGCGGGAGAGTAGGGGAGCCGTCTCGCCCGGCTTGCTCGCCTAAAATGAGCGGGAGCGGACCAGACCCCCCCTGTCGTATGTCTGCTTGCTGCTGGGGTGCGGGTCGCGGGGCTAAATCTGCTCGATGAACACGGGGTTGTACACAATCCCCGCTCTTTCTGAGGTTGATACAAGCTCGGAAAAAATCATCCAACCCGCGTGTTCGGCGAGTACTGTGCCGAGCTGGCATGGAATCTTCTGGTGGGGCCCCAACTGTTCGGCTATAAATATGTCGCTGAGCCCAGGGGGGGCTCCCCAGACCCCCTCGTTTTTCAGACAGCAGTTTCTTGATGCCGGTCAGCGAAGAGGTGCGAGCTCGCCTGGCGGCTGCGGGCCCAGAAGACTCGAGGAGGCCCTCGAGGCCGCCCCTTGGCTAGCACGGGGTGGGTCTCCGACCCTCTCTTTAGGCCGGCAAAGGGAAAGATTGTTAGGCGGTCTCCGGCGAGTGACTTCCCGGGCTCCAGCTCGGCGGCGGGTGTTGAGGTCGCTTCTGGGGTACGTGACCGTCTTCTTCGGTTTGTTGTTGTATTTCTGATCTTTTGTCTTGCAGGCAATACCTTGTGAAGATGTGGGGACGGGGGGGGGGGGGGGGGGAGGGTCGCCCCTCCCTTGTCGTCTAAGAGGGTTACTTCGTCCCCAGGTCTGGACCGCCCACTCCGAAAACCTCTCGCTCGCCGGCTCCCACGGACTGGGAAAATCTCTTGAGGCCCTCGAGGGGAGAAGCCTTTCAGGGTCGGCCGGGCTCCTCTTGTCCTTCCATCGGCGGGTGGACGACGTGCCAACCCCTGGTAAGCTTGTACTCACCGTTAGCCTTGTTCTCGCTCGCTCCTTCTGAATCGCCCTTTTATAGGCTACAATATGGTCTCCTCCTAAACTGAGATGAGCGAAGGGATTCGCCCTCCGCCGACGTGGAGGGTGTTTCTGATTACCTGGGCGATTGGGGGTGGTTGGGGCCCCGACGAGGCGGGGGATGACGAGGCAGGTGAGCGGCTGTTCCAGAAACACACGCTGCTGCTTCAGGAGCTCGTGAAGAGGGTCGATCAAGACAAGGCCGACACCGAGGCTCAGCTCGCGGCCTTGGAGGGAGCCCCACCGCGCAGCAGCAGAAGGCGGCGATGTCACTTCACCGGGCGTGCATATTACGCGAGCCGAGGAGCGTCTTAGGAATGCCTCGGAGCAAGTCGGCCTGACTGACTCGCAGGAGCTGGTGTGGCGGTGCGCGATTACCACTATCCTCGCGTGCCGCCGCGATCGGGAACGCAGCGGCGGGGCAGTGGAAGTGGATCCAGTACTGATCCAGCCTTCCTTCCCCCCGCTCGCGGGATATACACAGAGTTTCTACTATTTCAAAGCCTCATCCTGTATTTGTAAAATTTGTGACTCTTCTTGCCGCCTATGGGCCTGATTTCTGACTGATGCACGTCGAAATTATCGTGTTGTGTTTATTTTCCTTGAGGCGGGCCCGAGGGTGCTCGCGTCCGCCCTCGCCCACCTCCTGATGCGCGGGGCAGGTCTGGGGATGATCTCGCTTATCCCACCATCCGATCGTGGCGGGAGCGAGCCGAGGAGCTCGCCAGCCACGTGTCTCCCCGACTCGCTCAGGATCTTGGGCGGGCTCGGGCTGAATCTCGCCCGCTCATTCTTCACGAGGATGCGGACGAGCGAGACCTGCTGCTAAACGGTCCCGGCGCTGCGGCCGCGCGGCGGGGAGTCGAACCGTCAGGCCCGATTTTAGCTACACGCACCTCTCTTTTTGGCGGGAAATTTCCCGCCCTTTCTTTCTCCCTATAAATAGGCGTGGCCGGTTCTTATCCTTTCATCGCTTCAGAGCACTCACTCGCCTCCTGTTCTCCGCTAAGCGCGATTCGCGCTCGCCCATTGGGTCTGTCTCGCTTGAACGACGGCAATTCGGCGGAATGGGCGGTGGCGGCGGCGGCGACGCGGACGGGCGAAGCAAATGCACCTGGACCTTCTCGGAGCACGACTTTCCCCGCGCTATTATCTCAGAGCGCGAATACCTAGAGGCTCTAGGCGACCACATCCCGGCTGGGTTCTCGACGAGACGGCCCGGGGGGAGGGGGAGAAGATCAACGATCTGTCCGGGAACGAGCTCGCCATTCCCCTGGCCCATTTTGAGGTGGGTCT
>CM077161.1:144859161-144903986 GCA_039583875.1 Platanthera guangdongensis | reverse complement strand
TGGGGTCACTCAAATATACCAAATAAAAACCAAAAATACAAAAGTACTATATGAATTTGACTCGCAACACGAATCCAGAAACATCTGCAGAGTCGGATCGGCGATTCGATCAAGCCCTCTTGCGCGAATACACGAACGTGGATCCCGCTTTGCGGCAAACCCCTCCTAGTGCATGATCTGATGGATCCCCATCAACACCCCCCGACTGAAAAGTCTTCATCTCCGATGAATGGAGACGATCGTACTGAAGTCAAAGTCCAGGGTGAGTCGATCGAGCTCTGATGGTAGATCCGGGTGTCGTTTGCATCTGGGCGGGCCCGCCAATGTACTAAGTAATGGCATAGCGTCCCGCCTGTGGTAGGAATGAACCGGTGGTATCTGACCTCTGTAATGCTCTCATCGCTCATCTCTCGAGTGGTGGATCCCAGTGCGACCGGCGGTGCCATCGGTGAAACCAAAAAAGACAAATCCCCAGGTGGGTGGGTGTCAGCAATGGGAGAACTGTGGTGGTCATCAGACGTGGGTGGAATATGAGGGTGGCAAGGTAACGGGAGTGGAGGTGTGGGCGGCCAGAAGTCTCAATTGCCTGGGTCCACATACTCGTGAGGCTCGTAGTATGACGTCAGATCTTCAATATTAAATACTGGGTGGATTCTCATACTCGCAGTGATATCGAGCCTGTAGGCATTTGTCCCAATGTGACTTATGACAGAGTAGGGCCCTATTCGTCTGGCGCTTAGCTTTTTGGCAGGTCCCGAAGGGAGCCTCTCAGGGTGGATTCGCATCATCACATGTTCGCCTTCCTGAAACAGTGTTCATGTTTTCGCATATCTGCATGAGTTTTATAATTTTTATTGCCTGTAATAATTCATCGGCGGACCGACTTATGCAACTCATGCAAATGTCGTGCAAATGACTCAGCAAACTCACTAAGGCGCGACTATAGGGGACTAGGGATAAGGTCGATAGGTTTCCTAGGGTCATATCCTGACACTACATGAAATGGGTTCAACCCAGTGGACCTATTGACTGAACTATTATACGCAAACTCTGCGACTGGAAGATCAAGGTTCCAACTACCTACATGCACGCCCACAAGACACCTCAATAGATTTCTTAAACTACGGTTTACTACTTCAGTGGGCCCGTCCAACTGTGGATGATAAGCTGAGGAGAACCTAAGGGTGGTGTCAGTCTTATGTCTCGGGGTCTTCCAAAAATAGCTCATAAACCTCATATCACGGTCTAATACGATAAACTTGGGTAGGTCATGCAGCTTAAAAACGTTCATCATAAAGATGGATGCTACGTGTGAAGCAACCTCCGCCTTAAGACATGCAATAAAGTGCGTCATCTTCGAGAATCGATCAACCACCACAAAGATGGAATCGTGTCTCTGAAGTGTGCGGGGGAGTTCGAGCACAAAGTCCATATTGATGTCCTCCCAAGGGCGGTGTGGGACAGGTAGAGGTGGGTACAGACTCGGGTTCTGCTTAGTGTCTTTGGCCGTCTGGCAGATACGACAGTGGGGGACAACGCGAGCCACGTCCTTCTTAGGGTTGGGCCAGTAGAGGTGATCCTCAACAATGACTATGGACTTATCCCGCTCAAAGTGCCCTGCGGCCCCGCCCGCGTGCAACTCCCAAATCAAGTAATCACGGTAGGAAGTCTGGGATATGCACAGACGGGAGCCCCGGTACAGATATCCCTTAAAGATCTGATAGCCCGCAACAGGGTCGGAGGGTCACGGGATAAGGCGGTATAAATCTCGCCAAAATCTGGGCATGCCGGATAGTCTAGAATCACTCTCTCAAGCCATCTATATGTGTGGTTATCATATGTAACAAGGAGACATAGCAGCTTAACGCATCAGCCGGTTTGTTCTCAATACTAGCTCGGTGTTTGAGAACTTCATGGAAATCCTGGAGATACTCGACCCACTTGGCATGTCGGTGTCCCAACTTGCGCTGTGAATCTACATATCGCAATATCTAGTGATCCTAACAAAGCACAAACTCCCAGGGAAGGAGATAGTGCCTTCAATAGCGCGGAGACTGGACAACAACACTACAACACTCAAGTCTTTATCCCACTAGCGCGGAGACTGGGCAATCGCATAAAATTTCCGATCGTAATTCGAGCATTTCTGCTTCGCCTCGTTCAGTTTCTCACTAAAGTAAGAAACCAGATGTCTATTTTGGCTCAATACACCACCAATACCAACACCAGAAGCATCACACACAACCTTAAACGCGCAGCTAAAATCAGGAAGTCTCAGGACATGAGACGTCGCCAATCTCTCCTTGATCTCCTCAAAAGCCCTAGTGGTAGCGGAGGTCCACTGAAACTTGGCATTCCGAAGGCAGCTCGTGAATGGGGTCATGATCGTACTGAACCCTTAGACAAATCTCCTATAGAAGGTGGCAAATCTGTGGAAGCTGCGAGCCTCATGGATGTCCGCAGGAGCAGGCCAGTCGTGAATGGACTTGAACTTTTTAGGGTCAATAGATACTCCAGTGGATGATACGATGAATCCTGGTAAATGAACGGACTCAGAAAGGAAGGAGCATTTCTTCAAATTCACAAACAGTTTCTCCCGGCGGAGGGTGCCAAAGAGAAGTCTTAGATGATCGAGGTGGTTGGCATGGGTCTGGCTGTAGATCAGTATGTCGTCAAGTACACCAAAAACTTGCTCATGTAGGGTCGTAACACCTGCGTCATGACTTTCATAAACGTGTCTGGGGCGTTCGATAGCCCAAATGGCATGACTAGCCACTCGTATAGACCATTCTTGGTTTTAAAGACGGTCTTCCACCTGTCTGCCTCACGAACTCAGATCTGATGGTACCCACTACGGAGGTCGATCTTGGAAAAGATTTGGGCACTAGACATAGCATCCAGTAGGTCATCGAGTCGTGGGATGGGGAAACGATACTTGACTGTGATTTTATTGATGGGTCGGCTATCGATGCTCATGTGCCAACTACCGTCCTTCTTAGGAGTAAGAAGGGCGGGAAACGCACACGAACTCAAACTCTCATGAATAAATTGCTTCCGAAGAAACTCATCAGCTTGTCTCTTGAGCTTAGCGTGCTCATCAGGGTGCACACGATAATGGGGCAAGTTCGGGAGAGAAGCCCCCGAGATCAATTTAATAGCGTGTTGAATGTCCCGTTGAGGGGCAGCTCATTGGGGACTGGGAGCTCATCAGACATGATATCTGTGAACTCACCCAAAAGGGGACGCATCATTGGGGGATGGTTATCACGTGGGCACTCAGAAGCCATAGTGGCCGCCACAACATAAATGACATCAGACTCAATGTTGTCTCGCAGAAACTCGTCTCGCTTCAAGATATGTAGGATCGAGGAGCTTGTGCTCACAGAAGGCTCAATCTGACCCTTGAATTTCTCCTTGGGTTGGGTAGGCGTCAATGTAATCTTTTGCCCCTTGTCATAAAAGACACACGTGTTCGAGCGGCTGAAACATGTGACGTCACGATCAAATAGTCAGGGGCGGTCGAGCAACACATGGGCGACGTCCATGTGAATGACATCACACCAGACTCGATCCTGGAATGAGGTGATGTTAATCGGTACAAGACAACGTTGAGTGACCTGAATCGTTGACTTATCAACCCAGACGATACGATAGGGGTGGGGGTGAGGCTCAACCTTCACTTGCATATGGTCAAGAACCTTTTGGGCCACGATATTCACGCAACTCCTACTGTCGATAGCTAACTTGCAGGGACCACCTGCACTAGGAAAGTACGTGTCGAATATGGTAATGTGACGCCAATCCTCATCTACATGTGGGGTGTGTAGGAGACGTCTAATCACTCCCACCTCTAAGAATCGCTTAGCGTCACTCTTCCATCCTTCCTCGATAGTGGTTGTGATCTCCTCGGTAACCTCCTCACCTTCTTCTAAATTCTGCTCCTCATCCTCAACTAGCAGACTTCGCGTGGGGCATTGCGCCGCCACGTGTCCTCTGCCAAAATATCTATAACACAGAATACCCCCAGATCGCTAGCCATCAGTAGCGACGGTCTTCCCCTTCGTGTCCGTGGGAACACGTGGGGGCGCAGCCGTGGTGGTCTGGGGCAGAGCGGGTTTCTTATAAGTCAAGGTATCAGTCCGAGAGGGGAACTGCCTCGTGCTACATGATCGGAGGTACTGCTCGTACTCTAGAGCGAGATGAAATATCTGATCAACGGTCTTGAGACGATGGGGAATCAGCTCTCTCCGAATCTCAGAACGTGGGACAGCCTTGAAACGAGAGGCGGTGACAATGGGCTCCTCCGAGATGCCACTCGGAATGACAAGCTCGTCGAAGCGATCCATATACTCAGCGACAGTAAGTGACCCCGGACGTAAATTCTGCAACTGATCAAGCTACCAGTCTCGGTAGGAGGCAGGGAGATACTTATCTTTTAGTCATTGCTTCATATCACCCATCGGGTGATAGGATAATAGTCATCCTGCTCAACACCTCTCTCTACGCTAATCCAAAATATTTTGGCCTGCCCGACCAGCTTCATTTTGGCGAAGCGAATACAGCGCTCGTCGCTCATATCATAACGCTCGAAATTATGGTTCATGTCAAGGAGCAAATCGCTGAAGTCTTTTGGGTCCAGACGGCCATCAAATGAAGGGGCGTCGAGGTAAATACGACGAGTGATGTAGTAGGAATGGCCACCTCTCCGTGCGTCGGGGTAATCCTCAGGATAATCGTCATGGGCGTAATCATATTGAGCGGGTGGGGGGCCACGCTCTCTCCGACCTGGGGGATAATATTAGTCATGGTGATGGTCGTGGTGACCGTGAGGGGCACACGATCTCTGGGGTCAGGCTGAGGTTGATGGGGCGCGTGATACTCATCACGCTAGTATGGGTGCCTATCACGAGCCGGAGCTTGTCTACGCTCAATTGCAAGATCGAGAATCCGCCTCGCTGACAGTGTTGGGGCTCGGGGAGGAATATCACGACAGTAATGGTCTACGGGAGGCTGACCATCCATCGGGTGTTGTTCAAGACGAGGAGGAGCATTGGGGTCATCCTCAAGAGAGTCATCGTATTGTGTTGATCTAAACGGAGGTTCACCTCGGCAAGCTCATGGCACACGTCATCAAACTGGGTACCTAAAGTGTCCAAACGATCTAGAATACGACGTTAAAACTCAGCAAAAGCGACAACCGAATTCGATATCGCCGCTCGGTTGTCGGTGACTAGAGGATCTGACATGCTTGCTCTAAAAATCCTACCACTACGGAGCATGCAAATGGTCCGACCTGGGGTCTGATACCAATTGATGTAGAGTAGGCTAAGGGATGCACAAAACCAAGATTCTTAGGGGTGAAATGTAGACCTGACACACTAACCCAAATCTAAATGCAATGATTTTGCCGGTGACTGCGACCAATTACGACAAGCAATATTAATTAGTAACCCACACATCAATAATTAAAGCAGAAAGCAAGCGTTCAGTAAACAAGCATTAGATGGATTTCCTCCGCTCGGAGGGTCAAGGCAAAGCGTGCGGCGAAAGAATCCAACCTGCAAATCACTAGTGATATGAGACAATTTTCCACAGAAAATTTATAGAAGTAAATATGATAGTCAAACCATTAATAAAATGTTGAAAATAGTCGTCCAATAAAACAAGTGACTCACCAAAGTAGTGCCCTGACCAAGGCACTGAATATTTCGGAGTCGGATGCGTTTTGACAATGATCTAATGTGGAACCAGTGGCATGAAAATAGCGTAGGTGGCTGTCCCCGACGGTGGAAGGTGGAATCGGGACAGAAATGGATAGATTCGGCCACGGAGGTGTGGACCCAAGCGGGGGTGGATAGACCCGATGAATTGAGAGCAGATCCGGGCTAGGGAATGAAGGAAGGGTAAAGACGGGCTGGACTGCCTAGAATCGGGCGGCTTGGGTGCAGGAGGAGGCTGCAAGGGTGGTTCCACGGAGGGGAAGGAAGTGGGGGTTCGGTTTTGGGTTGTAGATGGTGGAGAGGTTGCGGTGGGGGCAAGGAGGATGGGTGGCGGCTATAGATGGGCCGCCAGACTGGTGTCGGACTGCAAGGGGTGGGTCGGGTGGAGGGAAGCCAGGGGAAGGGGAGATCGACCGGTTTACTGGAGGCGGACTGGACAACTGGTGGTGGGGTTGCTGTAATAGCGAAACGGCCAGCTGTAGAGGGGTGTAGTGGCAGTGGAAGGAGGTTTTACGGTGGGAAAAAGAGGGCTAGGGATGGGTAGTACCTTGGGGGGGGAGATAGAACGCTTAGGAGTTATCACCTAGGGTTCCACGAAGTCGGCATCGTGGGGTGATCGCGAGGTTCTGAGATTGAACTTTCCAAAAACCTGCAATCCCCAAAACTAGTCCACTACCTATCTATTTATAATAAAAAAAATTAGGGCATTCCACCATCGACGGCTATGATTGGTCGAAGATGGGGTCACTCAAATACATCAAATAAAAACCAAAAATACTAAAGTAATATATGAATTTGACTTGCAACACGGATCCAGACACATCCGCGGAATCAGATTGGCGATCCGATCAATCCTTCCTGCGCGAATACACGAACGTGGGTCCCGCCTTGCGGCGAACCCCTCCTGGTGCATGATCTGATGGATCCACATCAAGAACCCATTGTAATTTTGCATTTATTCTCCCATATAAATATATTAGAAGACATAATTGGTTCCTTTCTTCCAACAGCAAAAGAAGATCCACGGATCGACATGTATAAATCCATGAGTTGTTGGATTATATGGATGTTTTTTGTATTTTTTGGTATTTTGTTCATATCATGTTAGGTTAGCGTCCCGCTTGCGGCCCTCACTAACAACTCATCTCGTTCTAAAAGTAAGTCGCTTTGACATCTGGATTTAAACTCACACCTGCAACCCGAGATTCATAATTATCTTCATTGACACTAGCCTTATCTCTATTATTTGGGTTCAACATCAAAATGTTATTATCCAATTAATTTTTTTCACTCCACCAGAGATAAAATGGCACAAAAATACCTCTTGACAAGCAAGAAAGGAACCCCCATTCATCAGAAACTCCCAGGAAACCAACCATAAAAATGGAGACAATATCTTCATATCTCCACCAACCAAGTGGTCCAAATGAAAGAACTTTTACATCATAAAACATAAATAGACTCAAAACATTATAATGCTTCTTAACAAAGCAATGCCATAATAAAATTAAAATTCACAGGATCTTCAACAATTCTCTAAACTCAAGATAATTTAACAACCTCTATGGATAGCTAAATCATTCTGACATGTAATAATCTCCCAAACTACTGATGAAATCAGGAAAAGCTTAAGCCGGCATTTAGGTTAAAAGCATGTAAAACAAGTCAGTTAAATCGTTTCAGAATCGAACCACGGGTGCCGGATCAGATGGCGATTCGGCGATCAGTAAGGGGAAAACGACGAAGTACCTGCGTTGCCACCAGATCCTTCGTGGAGACCGGCATTTTTCTCAGCATCTTCAAGGCCTCCACGCAGCGATCTTCCTCCGCCGGACCACCGCCTGCTTCTGCGGCGTCAGCAGCCTTTTTCGCGGCCTCAAATGCAGTCACAAGTTCCTTCTCCATGGTGAAAAGCCGTGTAAACCCTAGAAATTGAGAGATAAGAGGAGAAGAGAAAGAGCATTCAAGATTGTTTATGTTCGGAGCTGCGCCGTATTCGTTCCCTACGTTGAGATTTTCGGCGCAAAATCTGAGACGGATGGAGCTACGTGTATTTGAAGGAGGGAGAGAGAGCAAGGGCCAGGACCGAACAAACAGGAAGTTCAAGTGTAAACCGCATTCTGCTATGTGCAGACCTTTCAAAAAAATATCAAAAACATTCAATCTCCTCTCCTAAGAAATTTCCGTACAGACCGTTCACCGTGCCCGAGCGACCTGCTTCATCTTTCTCGGCTCGCGCCCTAGCGATCTCCACCTCCCGAACGCCACTCGCCAGCCGATCTCCTCCCCGCGAGTCCCATTCGCCGGTGAATCCATTGTCCGTGAGCCGATCTCCCCACGTCTCTTGTCGGTGAAGCATTCTTGTCGCTAATGCAGGCCGGTGAGTCCCGCGTTTTTTTTCGTTTTAACCTCATCTTTTCTGAATTGTCATTATATTTTCATTTTTTCACCCCTACTCTTTTACTGGAGTATCGGATGAGAGCTCTCATGTCACTGACATGAGCTTTCTTCGTTTCTTCTCTCATGGCATCTTTTGCTCCCAATTCTCCCTAAATGTTCTTCTTTTACTCTTCGATTTCTGATTTTGCTCATTTAGGATGGGGGAGAAGAAAAGTGGTTGCAAGTTCTCTGTGTTACTATAGAGCCATGAAATTGTTCATTATTTTAGGAATTTATGAAATTTTTTGGAAGATCAATCATTATATAGGTTGCAAGTTCTCATCTTTTCCATGATATTGATAATACTAAGTGTGTTTGTATGGTTGTGTATCATGCTTGTTGTGAGGAATATGTCATTGGCCTGTAACTTGGTTTGATTTATGATTAACAGTAGCTCTTTACTTCGTAAGTTTGTAGCTTAATGGAGAACAAATCACATGATTGAGAATTGTCCGTCGAGGTACACTCTCCCCAACCACCTTTAGATGGAAGTATCGTCTCTTCGTCAACCTTGTTTTTGAAAACTTGTGTACTATTTTAGATATTGTTGATGAGGCTAGGTAATTTTTTTTCATTATCTTATGAAGAGTCAAAGCCCAGATTTGAAATTGATGTTGGCAAGCATTTTATTACATCAAATATGTTTTTAGCAAAGATGATTTGGTGGATTGGGCACGCAGTATTGCTACGAGTTTGGGTTTTGTCATCACCATACAATGTGCAGACAAACTTACAAGCAGACTCAAACCCAGAGTTAGCCTTGGATGCGACAGAGTTGGATATTATCGGGAGAATCAACGTAATAAAGGATGAGTTAGGAAAAATTTGAGAAAATCAAGCTCGAAGAGGTGTGGTTGTAAGTTCTCACTTAAAGGGCAAAAATGTTTAAATTTAAATGAGTGGAGCCTGGAAGTTATATGTGGCGTTCACAACCATGAGATAGTGGACTTAGAAGCTCACCCATTTGCTGGAAGGTTAGATTCGAATGAGCAAACAGTTGTGCGTGAAATCTACTTAGCCGGTGTTAAGCCACGAAAAATTCTCACAGCATTGAAACAAAGAGATCCTTCTAACAAAACTGTGTTGTGCACTATATACAATGAAAGAGTGAAAATGCAATTGAAAGAGTTACACGGAGGTACACATGCAGTTTTTGTATAAATGCATTACGGACTCGGACTATGTTAGTTATAATAAAGTTGCAAAAGAAAGTGGTAATTTGGAATGCTTGTTTTTTGCTCACCCCATATCCATACAACTTGCGAAAATGTTTCCTACAGTATTCATCATGAATTGTACTTATAAGACAAACAGGTTTCGAATGCCCTTGTTGTGCATTGTGGGTGTAACCTCAACCAACCAAACATTTTATTCGGCTTTTGTGATCATCTCAAATGAAACACAGTCTAGTTATGTATGGGCTCTTGATTGTTTCAGATCTTTCTTTAACGAGCATTCGTTGTCATAAGTTATTATGACTGATAGAGAAATTGCTCTTATGAATGTTGTTGTAATCTTTTTTCCGAAAGCAAAAAAACATTTTATGCAAGATTCACATTAGTAGAAATATTTTGGCCAAATGCAAAAAACATTTCAAAAGTGGAAAGGAATGAGAAAATGTTTTGCTTGTATGGCAAAATATTGTGGATGCGCACACACATAAAGAATTTGAACATCGTCTTGACACTATGTTAGAAGAGTAATATATATTTAATATGTTTATTACACTTATGCTTATCCTTTAATCATTATTGGTATGCATTGTATCAGGCCGAATGGCTGATGCTCCGGAAATACAAAGATCGGCAGAACTTTATGAAGGTGTGATAAAGTGTTGTGTTGTTGATGCAATGAGCAAGGTATTCTTCACTAAATTGGGATTCCTTTTTAATTTAATTCCAATTATGCTTCACATTTCAATAATATGGACTTTGTACTAACATAAATTTTTATTTTCATGTAGGTTGATTGCTTGAAAACTCGTAATGGTGTTTTGAAACTCAAATTCTAGTATCAAATTTTGTCAAAAAGGACTCATAGTCTGTATTAAATATCATGGACTTTGTACTAATTAAAATGGACTTATGGACAAATGGAATTTTTTTGTTTTTATAATTGGTCTGCACCTAAAAGTTTGGTTTGCACTTAATTTTTTTTGGTTTGCACTTAACCGTGGTTTGCACATGGCCAAAATAGGTTTGCACTTAACATTGTTCTAAGTTTATCCTTTTAAATTATTTAAATAATATTTTATTAAATATTAAATAAACATTTTAATAAAGACAAAATTTGAATAGATAATACTGTTTTTATATTGTTGCGGTCTACTCGAGTCTTTTGGTAAACTGGCCTGCTAAACTGTCTTAGCTCGACGAGCGGACGAGCGTGCAGACAGTCGGATTTGTACAGAACAGTGAGAGAGAGTCTTTTTAATGTGAAAACCCCACAGTTGGGGTGAAAAACCACGCAGTCGATTTGATGTCGACCTAACTTTCACTAGACAGAGTTAACTACAAAGTTTTCCAAGAGGGCTAGGGCGATAGGCCAGTCCCCGTTACACTTGTCGAGATGAGAGAGAGAGAGTACTCACAGCGCGATAGGGCTCCACTCTTTTGCTAGTAGTCTTGCACCTACGTGCTAAGGCGAGCGTGCGAACTTGGGCGTCTTGTCAGGCTTGATTTTAGGAACATTAACCTTGCGAGTGGTCAGTCTCGCATTGCTAACTCGTGGGGTTATATAATTAGTCGGATTGTACCAACAATCTGCGCCAAAATGACTAATTTTGCCGCAACACCAACAGTCAAACCTGTTATACCTTCTCATGTACTCCTGCTTTACCTTTTGGAACTAAGGTCTAGCATGTTCATCATTCTTTGAGGTGGAGGCCTCCTGGTTACAGCATACACATGAACTCCCCATCTCTTTAGCCTCAGGCACACCAGTTTTGGCTTTTGGTGGCTTCTTATTGTTATGGCCATGTACATGCGGAGCATAACTCTTCATCTGAATTTCTTCAAATGGTACTTTGAAAACACTGCACCAAAGTCACGGGGACGGGTCCATCCCTGGTATCTGTTCTTGGGCTCTACATAAGTAGGCCTAGCATGATGACCATAGGACGACTCAAGGTCAAACTTATTCATCGGTAAGATTACCTTCCTAAACGAGGGTTGACCCATGGGTTCCTTCCCATTTTCCTTGGCGCTAGCCTTCCTATCAGTCTTATCCTTTCGAGCTACGTGGCCAAGACCACTACCCTTATTCTGAGTTGAAAACTCATCAATGAGAGGAAGAATAGTCTTCGGCTTTGAGTAACTCTCGACGAGTTTTCTCTCCACCACGAGCTTTTCTTCCAGCTCATCAAGATATTTTTCTTTCAGACTCAATGTCTCAGCGGAGTCCTTGAGTTCCCCTTTCAAGGAGTGGACTTCATCTCTGAGAGGAAGTAATTTTGCAATTTCTCCCTTCAGATTAGTTTCCACTACATTGCGGGAGGCTATCTCTTTTGACTACTTTCGGACTACCTTACGGCATTTGTCGAAAGTCTTTAATAGGTGCTCGTGCTGACCCATCAATTCTGATTCATCCTCATTAAAAGAGTAGCATTCATGACCATTAGTGGACGTTTTAGACTCAGAGAGTATGGTGTGCGAATTTACCTTCCCGTAGTACTCAATGTCGCCCACTTTCTCGTCTGATTGTGCCATAAGCCCAAAGTAGGCTTCCTCATTTTCTGAGCACGACTCACTCGTGTCACTGCCACTGAGAGTGTTCGGCTTCTTGGCGACAAAGTTTTTTTCTTCTTTTCTTTTTTCCTTGAAGGATCTCTTTTCTTCCTTCTTGGAACCATCCTTCTTCTTATAGGGACACTCCGCAATCACATGTCCTGTCTTATTACAAAAGTAGCAAACAATGTCTGAGGAAAACTGTTTGTTCAGTTTTGATTTATACTTATCCTCCTTGTTGTAGCTTTTCGTTGTTCGATCACCGTCACGACGTGATCTTCTAGAATCTGAAGTGGATGACCGATTTTTCATTTGTCTCCTATTGCTCAATAGTTTCTTGAACTGTTTGGAGATAAGAGAAAATTCTCCATTCAATAACTCGGAGCCTGACGTGCTTGGCTCAGAGTCTTCTAGAGTATCAGGAGCTCGTGTCCTTACGGGTGACACAGCTTTAGACTTTTTTGAACCTTCAGCCTTCAGAGCCACTGTCTTTTCTTACTAGAAGTTCCGTTACTTTGCTCCTCCTTCTTCCTGGTGTTCATCTGTAGTTCGTAGGAGAGCAATTTGCCAAATAGGTTCTGGGGGTCGATTTCCGGCAACTTCCCAAATTCCCTAATAGAAACAACTTTGGTATCCCTGTCCTTCGTCAGGAATCTTAGAAATTTGTCGTTGAGCTCTCCATTAGTGAATGTGTGACCATAATTCCTGAGATCATTGACGATCTTGAAAATTTTTTTGAAGCTGTCAGCAACAGTGTCACTTGATCCTTTTTTAAACGCTTCGTACTCTTGATTTACTAAAGATCTTCGATTGTCTTGAACTTCTTCAATCCCTTCCATCAGAATTACTAAGCAATCTCACATTTCCTTGGCAGACTTATAGTGGAATAAGTTTTGGAGCATAGAGTCGTCCACTTCGCTTGCGATGATGTTCTTCACTTTCTTATCCAAGGAGACCAAAGCAATCTCATCATTCGTTAAATCCATCATTTTCTTAGAGATCATAATTGCCGGATTCAGAGCTAAAGCTTGAGTAGGTATATGTGGTCCTTCTTCCACTATCTGAAAAATTCTTGGATCAGTAGCTTCCATAAAAAACCTGACTCTTTCTTTGCACATGGAAAAATTCACTTTTGTGTATACAGACAGCTTCATAGATGACATGTCCTTGCTTCTGTCCATGGTGAATATGCGGAATCTCTAAATGCTAGATCAAGGATCTTGTTTAAGGTGTTAGCCTTATCGAACAAAACCTCCCTTTGATACCAATTGAAAGTATCTAACGTCTACCTAAATCACCTAGAGGGGGTGAATAGGTGTTGTTTGTGTCTTTTCGTGGAATAAAAATTATCTAAAAATTAAGCACACAAACATAGACATTTTATAGTGGTTCCCTAAGTTGGGTACGTTCACTTTCCCACCTAGCCTATCTACCACGAAGGGCTAGATTCGGCTACTTCACCAAACTCAAATTTCGTCAAATCTTACACCTCGGAGCCGCACCTCCTATAACTTGGAGACGACGCTCCTACCACTCGATCCACAACCGGATCTACCAACTAGATCCACAAACGGATCTACTAAATTCGAGAAAAATCTCCTACAATATTTAAAACAATATTACAACAACAACAACGATTACAAGTCTTCGCTCTGACGTTCTTCGTAAGGGTTGATCTTGAATCTTGGAGAACTAGGAAAGTTGAAATCTTGAAAAACTTGAATCTTGAGTCTTCACACGCTTAGATCTAGAGGAATAAAAGTACTTAGATGATAACAATACAGATGTAGAGGTCGAGGAAGATGAGATCTTGTTGTGCTTGCGGTATTCGGCCGATAGGAAATGGCGCGTGCGGAAGGAGGCCGACGATCGCTGATTTGGAATGTTTTCTCGTTTTGAATCAGAGAGTAAATTAGCACAACAGCAAGATTAGCAATTAAGAGGAATATCCCTATATATTTATAGAGACAAACCCTCCAACGATAAAAAGAAATTTTCCAAAAATGAAAGCAAGAAGCAATGTGCATGCCTGCCGAACCCGTGACTGGCTTGAAAAAAAAATTCAGAAAAAATGATCTAAGTCAAATTCGTCGAGTATCAGCGAGTATCATATTGATACTTGTCGAATACATCTTGATATACGACAAAAATGTCTTAGCCAAATCATCCCAGGCTGGTCAGTCACTCAACGTCGTGGCGAGGAGTCATACTCGACGAATTTGTCGACTATCAGCAGGTAAACTCGACGAATTCGTCGAGTATCGGCTGAAACACTTAACGTTGTTGCACACTCAATGCTTTTTGATCACTCAACGCTAAGAGCAGCATTCGTTGAATAGCGTCAAGATGACTCAACGCTCTTGACGCTATGATATTCGACGAATTGAATTGACTCAACGCCAAAGGTTGCATTCGTCAAATATCATCGAGATTACTCAACGCACTCAACGTTTTTTTGATATTCGACTAATTGAACTTAGAAAAATCTAGACAAGTAGTGTCAACTAGACTCGGCGAATTCGGTCTGTATTACTTAGTATATTCGACGAATTCGACGAGTATCATTGGATACATTTGATGAATTCGATGAGTATGCACAACGATACTCGGTGAATTTTACTTGGTGGATTTTTCTATTTCTCCAACGAATTTTCTCAAAGTATATACGACGAATTCGACGGGTATTGGTAAGTATACTCGACGAATTCAACGTGTATCAATAACGATACTCGTTGAATTCGACGTGTATGCTTAACCATACTCGTTGAATATTACTTAGGTAAAATTCCTATTCTTCCTGGGTCTAACTCTTGACCATCCTTGAGCCTTCTCTTATACTTGGGATAGAAGTACACCCCAATAGAGAGATTACACGTGAGTCAACACCTTGGCCTACATAATGAGGAATTACATTGTATAGTCCTGTGTTTACTGACTCACTGTAACCTGACATTGGTGTGTACTTGGCATTGTAGACCTGCAAGTACATAACTAAAAAGCAACATCAAATACAGTCACAATTCATCATAGCTTAAATGGGCTCTTCTTCAAATCCGGGTTATTGTGGATACAATACCCAACATATCTTGATTATTGGTGATGACTCCACAGGGGCACAACAGATCAAACAACACTTAAACTCTGTTTTTCAAATTAAAGATCTCGGAACTTTTTGGTACTTCTTTGAACTAGAGATTGCAAGGTGACCTGATGGCCTTATCCTTTCACAATGGAAGTACTGCCTTAAACTATACAGGCTACTCAGAGTGCAAACCTGTAAAAACCCTGATGGATGTCAATCACAAGTTGTGTGCTTATGAATCTGACTCTAATTTACTGCTTATGAATCCAGAGTACTATCAGCGCTTTGTAGAAAAACTAATATATCTGACAATTACAAGACTTGATATCTCATATGTAGCTGGAGTGGTCAGCATACATGCTCCACGGATTTCTCATCTTCAGGCAGTCGAATGCATTCTCAGATATTTAAAGACTGCTCCTGGACAAGAGCTTGTATATAAGTCATCCTCCTCTCTATCTGGTAGTGCTTATTATTATGTTGACTATGCGAGCTCCCTTGATGATCTGGGTTACACCAATGGTTTCTGTACCTATTTTGAAGTAAATCTTATCACCTGGCGTAGCAAAAAGCAATTTGTTATTGCTTGCTCTTTTGCCGAAGCCGAGTATCATGCAATGACGATTTTTGTATCAGAACTTACCTGGCTTGAGAGTCTTCTTGGTGATTTGGGGGTAAAACTATCATCACCGACTACTCTATTTTGCGAAAGGCAGGATGCTATACATATTGTCAAGAATCTCGTGTTCCATGAGAGGACCAAACACATTGAGGTTGATTGTCACTTCATTCGTGAAAAGGTTCAATCGAAGAAACTTGAATTAGAGCATGTTCCTGCTTCTGGGCAAGTCGATGACATTCTCATCAAGGAATTACCACGACAAATATATCATCAGTTCCCCAACCTCCCTCTGATACCAATTGTCATAAACCGCATTTTCACCGCCAAATAAGTATATCAGAGTAAGGAAAAATGTCCGTCATGATGCCACGTCAGCAGGGGATAACTGTGGACGCTCAGGCAAAACTTCTACATAGCCATGAAGAAAGGTTCTTTAAGTTATTTAGAGTAAAAATCAATTTGAGTATAGTAGTTAGTCGTATCCCTTGGCTTAGTGGCTCATCTAGTCCACGAAGAAAGTAGTTATCCGCTGCGGAAAAATACTTCTTTTATGAGATTAAACTTCCTACATGAGCTTAGAGGTTCCCAAAGGACACCTCAAGGTATGCAAGTTCTAAATTTATAATAGCAATAAAAGTAGATTTTACGGTCGCTAAATATAGTGATTTAACATTTTAAAAACATACAATGCATGAGGTAATAGTAGTAATTTTTATCCTTGAAAATAACTACCATGTAATCCTAACATAAAACGTCCCAGAGAGCAAGTAATTCACATCCACGGAAAGAAAACTAAGCAGCTAATAAGTATCCAAAAAGAAAAACAGTCTTGTGGGCGTCAACAAACTAACACGAACCCACATAAATCCAAGTATGTCTGAAATAGTAAAGCAAAATGATCAACAATCTACCTCGCTGTGGCGACGGAACAACCACGGCCAACACTGTCGCTCAAGTTGTATCCCCACAAAATTCGAAAGAAGGACGAGCAGTGTTGAGAGCCAAGTTTGGGTCTTGGTAAGGGTCACACGGCCTAGGACATGGGCGTGTCCATGGCCGTGTCGTACCGGGTTCGTTGAGAGCCCGGGAGGTCAACGATTTTCGCTCTTTTCGTCGACTAGAGGGGGACACGCCCTCCGACACGCCCGTGTCAGAGGTACACGCCCGCGTCACAGGAGTGTTCCCTCTGTCGACCGCTTTTGTCGACCGAAGAATCGAATGTAGACACACAGGAGGTGTCGACACAGAGGTGTCGACACAGAGGTGTCGACACAGCGGTGTCGACACAGAGGTGTCGACACAGAGGTGTCGACACAAAGGTGTCTCTGTGTCGACACAGAGGAGGTGTCGACATAGAGGTGTCGACACAATGGTGTCGACACAGAGTTGTCGACACAAAGGTGTATCTGTGTCGACACAGAGGAGGTGTCAACACAGAGGTGTCGACACAATGGTGTCGACACAGAGGAGGTGTCGACACAGGCAGGGAACACGCCTAGGACACGGGCGTGTCCATGGTCGTGTCGTACCGGTTTCGTCGAGAGCCCGGGAGGTCGACGATTTTTGCTCAATGAAGTGTTGAGACAGTGAACACGGCTTGGGACACGGGCGTGTCCAAGGTCGTGTCCTTCTCGGGTTATGAGCCGGGCCGTGTAAGGGGATTGAACACGGCCTGGAGCCCAGGCGTGTTCGTGTTGGACACGGTCGTGTCAAATATGACACGGGTGTGTCATGTACCCGTGTCCTGCTTTGGGTGCGACAGTTTCGGCGTCAATTGGGGAACATGGCCATGGACACGGGCGTATCACAAGCCGTATTCGGCCCAGGTGTTTTGATTTTCAATTCAGATCATGGCCGTTCATTTCCTTCTTTTGGGATCTGATGGTTCAGGGTTGCCCTTGCTGAGTTAAGTCCGGGAATAGGGTTTAGAGACCCTCATTCTTCTTGAAACACTCTCTTTCTAAGATCTAGAGAGAAGGGGGAGCAAGGAAGGAGATGAAGGAGAGATCCAGCTGCCGGAGAAGCTTCGGTGCTCCAAATCGCGAGCCGAGTCCAGATCCGTGGAGGCAAGACCGTTGCAAAGGTTTTCATCCGGCTAGGTTGCCATGGCGAGGAAGAGAGGTCGGAAGGTAATGACATCTCTCCTCTTTGTTTTAAGATGCATGTTTAGCATCTTTTACTTTCTAGTTTTTGGGCACCAAACTCTCAAATGAGATGGGTTTGGGTCGCCAAGGTTCAATAGGAACCTCCAGGTCGATTGAGTCCATCCCAGACATGTTTTTGCATTAGAGATCCGCTTCGTTAGTGTATTAGGCATGGTGGGTGAAGCTGTTGTCGTGACCGTTAGTCCAACTCGGTGATGTTGCATACGAGCTTTAAGGATTCGTAGAGATCCGTTGCGGCAAGATGTCGTTTGTGATGTTTGTGATGTTTTCCCCCTTTTCACGAGTGAGTACGTGTAGCCGGAACTGGACAAGGTTAGCTCCTCAATGGCGGTAGATGGTTCCTTGGTGGACAAGGTTAGCTCCGTATTGGCGGTAGATGGTTTCCTTGGTGCGCTGGGACGTTGCAGTATGAATGAGGATTCGGGTGGAAATGGTATTTGGATTGTAATATGCTAAGGCGTGGCTTTGTCTCCGTGGTCGGCTGGCTTTCCCGTGACGTGCAGGTCATGTGTGGAGAGTGTCCCGGCGAGACTAGTCCCCTTCTGTGAGACTGACGAGAATGCCAAGCATGGGGCAAGCCCGGGCAATGAGGCCATGAGCGGGTCCAGCAAGGCTTCTTAGAATCGGTTAGTGTGTTAGACGGAATCCTGACATGAGAAGTCAGAGCTTGCAGGCAAGCCCGGGTCTAAGACCATGAGCGGGTGGGGCCTTAGCAAGAGTTCCATGTGGCGGCTTTCATGCCGTTGGGGGAATTGCAGTGCCCCCTTTGTTTGCGGCTTAATGCCAATGGGGAAATGATGAGTACCCAGATGATGTGATGATGTGCTAGATGCATACGCGTTAGGGTGCCTTGGCTGAAGCCTGTGTTTTGCATTCATGCTGCATAGTAGGCCCCTTTTCTTTATATGTTCAACAGTAGAGAACGTGCATGTTGTTTGAGACATCCAAGCCTGTTCATTAGAGTTATACTTGTTTTTGTATATTGTATATGAAGTGCTGACTTGCAGGTTGGAGGGGTACCCCGGGGTCCGTTATGGGTGGCCGGGAGGAGACGTGATAGTTACACAGTTTGAGGTCAGCCTTTGTTGACCCACATTACAACCAAATTTTTCAGGGCAAGGATCACAAGCAGGAGCTAGCTCGCCGGCCAGAAAGTCCTAAGCCTCATGAAGTGTTACCATCCTTGCTATGACATTACTTTTGTAATTTTGTATGTTTGATGTTGTTGTCTTCCGGCTTGCATGCCGAGGTAGCATAGGAGTGCATATGCACTTTGATGTTTATGTATTGTTGGAGATTTGGACTCTCTTTTGTTGTAAGGTCATAAGGCCGTTTCGAGACTCTTGTGGATGTGGATAACTTCTAGTCTTAATTGATGTTTCTGCTATGTTTTGCTTATGAGTTTTGAGTTTGGGTAGTTATATCATTTTATAATACTAAATTTGTGGCGTCTATATGTTGTGGGGCCCCGGCCGGACCCATATTATACGGTCATTACAGGGGAGGTGTTACAATTTGGTATCAGAGCGAGGTTAGATTCAAGGTCGGTGCGTATAGAAGTTATCCACATAAGAGTAATGTGGGACCTTGAGTGTCTTTATGCTTGAGTCTTATGATTAGAGACTGATTCCTTGTTTTCTTGCTTTTCTTAAGAGTGCAAGCAACGAGGCGGGTACGTCGAGACCAAGAGAAGAGCTTTCGACGAGCAGCGCCATTGCTCAAGGTCCTTTGGGCATGGGTGTAAACCCGACCGACTTCTGTCGCATGCATGCAGAAGCTGTGGTAGCAGCCCCAGCTGCAGCAACAGCTCAGGTAGCAACCCCTGCTACACCAGATACGGCGACGGCTGTGCCGGGCGGAGAAGCCAGGCGAGTAGAGCCTTTGGCAGAAAGGGTGGTTGTCGGGCATGGAGACCGGTAGATGAAGTACTTTCTGAGCTTCCATCCCCCGATGTTCAAAAGAGTCGGTACTCCGACTGATGTGGAGGATTGGTGGGCACGGATTCAAGAGTTTCTGAGGGCAGCATAGACTCCAGAGGAGAAGAAATCTGAGTTTGTGGCCTTCATGTTGGAGGGAGATGCAAAGTTGTGGTGGGTGAGCCATAGCGGCCGCCAATTTCCTGGACGCACCCCGTCCATGCAAGAATTTGGGGATGCTTTCCTAAAGAAGTACATACCTGTTTCAACAAGGTTGGCCCTTCAGAGGCAATTTCTGCACTTGATGTAGCGAGATAAGACGGCGGACGAGTATGTTCAGGAGTTCACTCGTTTGGGTCGTTACACGGGGACAACCATGGCAGACGATGAGGAGAGGGATAACCTCTTCTACCAGGGGCTGAGGGATAATCTAAGGCAACCACTCATCGCCATGAAGAGAGCCGGTTTCAATGAGTTGGTTGAGGCAGCCAGGATGTTGGAGAGTGATTTAGAGCAAAGCCAACGTCGCAAGGGTTTTACGCCCAAGCAAGCAAAGGGGAAGCCTTCTCAATCCCAAGGAAAGTCGGAAGGGAATAGATGGAGGAGGAAGCCTCACCCGTACAAGTCCGGTGAGAAAAGTAAGTGGACGTCCGGAGGGTCTCACTCTAAGGGGCCACCGACGTGCTTCAATTGTGGTAAGGTGGGGCGCATTGCTCATTTTTGTAACCAAGGAGGTGCGGTGCAGGAGGTAAGGCAGGAGCAAACTGTGCGCTCCGGCCCCAGTGCCGCAGAGAAAGGGAAGATGGCGGAGTCTAGCGCTTCTCGGTTCCAACCGGTGCAACCAAGGGCCTACAACCTTGGATAGTAGTAAGCGATCCGCCAAACCGATGTGGTGACATGTATGAGGAAGTTTAAGTTTAACCTTGTGCTTTGTGCTTTTAGACCGTTATGATTGATGTTTATGTTTTAGGCTTTATGTTAGTCTCCGGATACCCCGCTAGGGTATTGTTTGATACGGGAGCGTCATACTCCTTTCTTGTGTAAAGCTTCATCCAGAGGATTGGAGTTGAATCGTTTTTGGTGGACACGGAGCTGAAGGTGCGCATGCCCAATGGGTCATTCATGACAACCGGGAAGAAAGGGCGCATTTGTTGGGAGCTAGGCGGAGTTGACTTCGTATTGATGGTGGAGGTCCTACCATTAGTCGAGTTTGATGTGATTTTGGGAATGGACTGGCTAGTGGAGCAGCGTGCCAGTATTGATTGTCTATCCAAGGTGGTGACCCTGAGAAGCGAAGGGCAGACGGAGGTCAAGTTTGAGGGCATTAATGGAGTGGCTTGTTCTCTGATTTCGGTCTTGCAGTTGGCGCGGGCAGTTAATCAGGGTGGGGTAACACTTGTAGCGTTATTAGAGGTTTGCCTTTCCAGGTTATCACTTGGGGAAGTGCCAGTGGTGGCAGAGTTCGGGGATGTGTTTCCTGAAGATCTTCCTGGGGCACCACCTCGGTGGGAGATTGATTTCTCAATTGAGTTGGTACTAGAGGCACGACCGATGTCACATCCTCTGTTTAGGATGACACCGAAAGAGTTGGCTGAGCTCAAGGTACAGTTGCAGGACCTGTTGGAGCAGGGGTATATCAGACCTAGTTCTTCACCGTGGAGCGCGCTAGTGTTGTTCGTAAAGAAGAAAGACAGTAGTATGCGGCTGTGCATAGACTACCGAGAGTTGAATAAACTGACTGTCAAGAATAAGTATCTGATTCCTCAGATTGACGACCTGTTTGACCAGCTGGTGGGGTCAGTGGTGTATTCAAAGTTGGACTTAAAGTCAGGATACTATCAGTTGCGAATTCGAGACGAGGGCATACCCAAGACAGCGTTTGGTATGAGGTATGGTCATTTTGAGTTCTCAGTGATGTTGTTCGGGCTGACGAACGCAGCATCCGTATTCATGGATTTGATGAATCGAGTGTTTCAGAAATACTTGGACTCTTTTGTAGTTGTCTTTATTGATGACATCTTGGTATATTCCAAATCGGAGGTGGAGCATGAGACTCACTTGAGGGTAGTCTTGCAAGTGTTGAGTGAGAACCAGCTTTATGTAAAGTTCTCAAAGTGCGAGTTCTGGCTCGAGAAGGTGGCATTTTTAGGCCATGTGATTAGTGGGGATGGGGTGGCAGTAGATCCAACAAAAGTGGAGGCCATTAGAGATTGGCCAGTTTTGAGAACCGTGGCAGAAGTCCGAAGCTTTCTTGGACTAGCTGGGTACTATAGAAGATTCGTGAAAAACTTTTCACGGATAGCTCTACCCCTCACGTCACTAACTCGTAAGGATCAAAAGTTTGTGTGGACTCAAGAGTGCACTCAGGCATTTAAGACACTGAAGGAAAGACTGATGACGGCTCCAATCGTAAGTCTACCGATGGGGACCGAAGGATTTCAAATCTACAGTGACGCATCAGGATGCGGTTTGGGTTGCGTTTTAGTGCAACATGCCAGCGTAATAGCCTTTGGGTCTAGGCAGTTGAAGCCTCACAAGAGGAATTACCCTGTTCATGACTTGGAGTTGGCGGCGGTAATTTTCGCGTTGAAATTGTGGCGGCACTATGTTTATGGTGCGAAGGTGGAGATCTTCACGGATCACAAAAGCCTGAAGTATATCCTAGATCAGAAGGACTTGAATATGCGGCAGCGCAGGTGGGTCGAGTTCCTTGGAGACTACGAAGTGGAGATTCAGTATACGCCAGGCAAGGCCAATGTGGTGGCATATGCCTTGAGTAGAAAATACTCGGGGCAAGGGAATTGGATCGAAGCTCATGATGAGCGGTTGGTGCGGGAATGGGAGTCCCTCGGCTTGGAGTGCGTAGCAAGGGGCGAGTCTAGCGTGGCTCAGTTAAACTGGATTGAAATGTAGAACGACTTGTCCGATCATATTCGGGAAGCGACTCGTTTGGATGTGGAGTTTCAGCCATTCGTGGTGGAAGCTCAAAGGCGAGAGCAGCGCCTGGGAGATGATTGACGGGATTCTGAAGAAGGACAGAAGGATTTGTGTACCGCAGTTCGGTAAGCTCCATGATGAGTTGATGTTTGAGGCTCTCTTCACAAAGTACTCCATTCATCCGGGCAGTACAAAGATGTACTTGGATATGAAGAGATCCTTTTGTTGTCCTGGACTAAAGCGGGACGTAGCTTTGTATGTGAATCAATGTCAAACTTATGCCTTGGTGAAGGCCGAGTGTCAGAAGCCAGGCGGGTTCCTGAAGCCTCTTCCAATCCCCGAGTGGAAATTCGACGACATCTCCATGGATTTTGTGCATGGGTTACTTAGATCGCAGCAGGGTAACGACGCGATTTGGGTGATTGTGGATCGCTTAACCAAAGTTGTTCACTTCATCCCAAACTGGAAGGAGGACAGCATGGAGAAGCTGGTGGAGTTGTATGTTCACTACATTGTGCGACTGCATGGGATTCCTAAAAGTGTTGTCAGCGATCGTGACAGACATTTCACGTCCAAGGACTGGAGGTTAGTTCAGAAGAGTCTGGGCACGAAGATAAAGTTCAGTACGGCTTTACATCCTCAAACTGATGGGCAAACCGAAAGAATGAACCGTACTATGGAGGATATGCTGAGGATGTGTGTTCTTGACTTCGACAAGAAATGGGAGGATCACCTCTTCATGGTGGAGTTCGTGTATAACAATAGTTATCAAGCAAGTATAAAGATGGCGCCATACGAAGCTTTGTATGGGAGGCGGTGTCGAACACCGATGTCGTGGACAGAGGCGGGAGACACCAAACTATTGGGAAAAGAAGTGGTAGCTGATGCTTGTGAGTTGGTACGGACCATTCAAGAGCGCATGAAGGTGGCTCAAGATCGACAAGCAAAATATTTTAATGCTCGCCACCGGAAGTTGGAGTTCGCGGTAGGCGAGTGGGTCTATTTGAAGATCACGCCATTCAAAGGCGTTTCACAGATTTGCCGACTCAAGAAGTTGAGTCCAAGGTTTTTGGGACCTTTCGAGGTTGTTGAACCGGTGGGAGAAGCAGCGTACCGATTGGCGTTGTACGCAAAGCTGAGTGGATTGCACGACGTCTTCCATGTCTCCGTCTTGAGGAAAGCCTTGGTAGAGGCTAATGTGGTGATCGAATCGGCATCGGTGCCGATAGAGGAATACTTGAGGACGCGAGTCCGTCCAATTGCTATAGAGGATTCAGAAATTCGGCAGTTGGGAACAAAGAGGTCAAACTCGTAAAAGTCTGATAGAACAACTACGGTCGTGAGTAGCTCCCTTGGGAGCGAGAGCAAACCATGTTGGAGGAGTATCCAGAGTTTTACCGTTCAGGTATCATTTAAGTTTTTTGTACCTCTTTTTGCTTTTTGGTAATTTCGGGACGAAATTTTTTGAAGGGGGAGAGAGTTGTAACGCCCCAAAATTCGAAAGAAGGACGAGCAGCGTCAAGAGCCAAGTTTGGGTCTTGGTAAGGGTCACACGGCCTAGGACACGGGCGTGTCCATGGCCGTGTCGTACTGGGTTCGTTGAGAGCCCGAGAGGTCGACGATTTTCGCTCTTTTCGTCGACTAGAGGGGGACACGCCCTCCGACACGCCCGTGTCGGAGGTACACACCCGTGTCACAGGCGTGTTCCCTCTGTCGACCGCTTTTGTCGACCGAAGACTCGAGTGTCGACACACAAGAGGTGTCTACACAGAGGTGTTGACACAGAGGTGTTGACACAAAGGTGTCTCTGTGTTGACACAGAGGAGGTGTCGACACAGAGGTGTCGACACAATGGTGTCGACACAGAGGTGTTGACACAAAGGTGTATCTGTGTCGACACAGAGGAGGTGTCGACACAGAGGTGTCGACATAATGGTGTCGACACAATGGTGTCGATACAGTGGAGGTGTCGACATAGGCAGGGAACACGGCCTTGGACACATGCGTGTCCATGGCCGTGTCATACCGGGTTCGTCGAGATCCCGGGAGGTCGATGATTTTCGCTCGACAAAGTGTCGAGACAGTAAACACGGCTTGGGGCACGCGCGTGTCCAATGTCGTGTCCTTCTCGGGTTGTGAGCTGTGCCGTGTAAGGGGATTGAACACGGCCTGGAGCCTAGGCGTGTTCGTGTTGGACACGGCAGAGTCAAATGTGACACGGGTGTGTCATGTACCCGTGTCCTGCTTTGGGTGCGACAGTTTCAGCGTCGATTGGGGAACACGGGCATGTCATAAGCCGTGTTCGGCCCAGGTGTTTTGATTTTCAGTTCGGATCATGGTCGTTCATTTCCTTCTTTTGGGATCTGATGGTCCAGGGTTGCCCTTGCTGAGTTAAGTCCGGGAATAGGGTTTAGAAACTCTCATTCTTCTTGAAACACTCTCTTTCTAAGATTTAGAGAGAAGGGAGAGCAAGGAAGGGGGTTAAGGAGAGATCCGGCTACCGGAGAAGCTTCGATGCTCCAAATCGCGAGTCGAGTCCAGATCCGTGGAGGCAAGACCGTTGCGAAGGTTTTCATCCGGCTAGGTTGCCATGGCGAGGAAGAGAGGTCGGAAGGTAACGACACCTCTCCTCTTGGTTTTAGGATGCATGTTTAGCATCTTTTACTTTCTAGTTTTTGGGCACCAAATTCTCAAATGAGAGGGGTTTGGGTCGCCAAGGTTCAAGAGGAACCTCCGGGTCGATTGAGTCCGTCCCCGACATGTTTTTGCATTAGAGATCTGCTCCGTTAGTGGATTAGGCATGGTGGGTGAAGCTGTTGTCGCGATCGTTAGTCCGACTCGGTGATGTTGCATACGAGCTTTAAGGATTCGTAGAGATCAGTTACAGCAAGATGTCGTTTGTGATGTTTGTGATGTTTTCCCCCTTTTCTTGAGTGAGTACGTGTAGCCGGAACCGGACAAGGTTAACTCCTCAATGGCGGTATATGGTTTCTTTGGTGGACAAGGTTAGCTACGCATTGACGGTAGATGGTTTCCTTGGTGCGCGGGGACGTTGCAGTACGAATGAGGGATTAGGGTGGAAATGGTATTTGGATTGTAATGTGCTAAGTCCTGGCTTTGTCTCTGTGGTCGGCTGGCTATCCCGTGATGTGCAGGTCATGTGTGGAGAGTGTCCCGGCGAGACTAGTCCCCTTCTGTGAGACTGACGAGAATGTGAAGCATGGGGCAAGCCCGGGCAATGATGTCATGAGCGGGTGGGGTCCAGCAAGGCTTCTTAGAATCGGTCAGTGTGTTAGACGGAATCCTGATATGAGAAGTCAGAGCTTGCAGGAAATCCCGGTTCTAAGACCATGAGTGGGTGGGGCCTTGATAAGAGTTCCGTGTGGCGGCTTGCATGTCGTTGGGGGAATTGTAGTGCCCCCTTTGTTTGCGGCTTAATGCCAATGGGGAAATGATGAGTACCCAGAAGATGTGATGATGTGCTAGATGCATACGCGTTAGGGTGCCTTTGGTGAAGCCCGGGTTTTGCATTCATGATGCATAGTAGGCCTCTTTTCTTTATATGTTCAACAGTAGAGAACATGCATGTTGTTTGAGACATCCAAGCCTGTTCATTAGAGCTATACTTGTTTTTGTATATTGTATACGAAGTGCTGACTTGCAGGTTGGAGGGGTACCCCGGAGTCCGTTAGGGGCGGCCGGTAGGAGATGTGATTGTTACACAGTTTGAGGTCAGGCTTTGCTGACTCACATTGCAACCAAATTTTCTAGGGCAAGGATCGCAAGCAGGAGCTAGAAGCCGACCAGAAAGGCCTAAGCCTCATGAAGTGTTACCATCATTACTATGGCATTACTTTTGTGATTTTGTATGTTTGATGTTGTTGTCTTCCGGCTTGCATGCCGAGGTAGCTTAGGAGTGCATATGCACTTTGATGTTTATGTATTGTTGGAGATTTAGACTCTATTTTGTTGTAAGGCCATAAGACCGTTTCGAGACTCTTGTGGATGTGGATAACTTCTAGTCATAGTTGATATTTCTGCTGTGTTTTGCTTATGAGTTTTGAGTTTTGGTAGTTATATCATCTTATAATACTAAAGCTGTGACATCTGTATGTTGTGGGGCCCCGGCCGGACCCATATTATACGGTCATTACAGGGGAGGTGTTACACAAGCACCCCAAAACTAGCACCGAACTCAGCTACAACTCTGAACTTGAGGCATTCCATAGACAGAACATCTCAGCAAGAAGGTATAAGTGAAGGCAGAAAGTAAGTCAAAAAGTAATAAAATTCAAGGAGTACCAACCCAAGACCAAAGGAAAAATACTTAATTAAGGTACAACAGTAAGGTACAAAAGTACAAAAAATGGGAAACACTTACGTGAAGTGTCACGTAAAACAACAGCACCCCAAATGCCCAAGACCATAACGGGGAACTGGTCAAGATTAAGTCATCAGGAATAGGAACAAACCCCCACTAGCCACCTTTGGTCAACTCCACCAAAAAACTAAAACGGGCGGGGTGGCCAATCCCAAAGACAATTCATCCGTCTAAAAGCGGGGGAGATGGGATACTCCACCATACACCGCAAATGTCGAAAAACTAGTTAGAGCCCCATAAATTGCTAATAGGGAGATCAAACGTTGTGGCGGTGGATTCACCTACTAAAAACACCCGCAACAAGGAAATACCCCGAAGGAAAACCCCGTAACGACCCGGGTTTAGAGCTCAGAGGCACACCACAACCCAATCGGGGCCTGGCGGCTTGTCTCGCCCCACGATATTGCCATGAAGAAGAAAACCATGATAGAAATCTCAAGTCAACAATGACACATCGGATTCTACTAGACAATTCTAGAAAGAAACAGTTGATCAACCTTTAGGAAGAATTACAATCCTAAACAAACTCTAACGCATTCTACACGAAAATTACGGATTAGTAACAAAAGTGTGATTTAATCACATCATCAAAACGTATAACCTTTACCCAAGCTAGACAGCAAAATTCAAGAACATGATTATTATAATTGCAATTAGTCAAGAGATCATATCGGCATGATACATCAGTAATTAATTCAATAAATCATGAACACATGCAGTAAGAAATTCCTGTAAAAATTAGGGTAGAGGAGGGAAGTGAAAAAGAGAAACCATTACTTGCCTTGATTTCACCGGAGAAATTCTCTGAATCGCTCCTTGACGTAGATCGGGGCGAAAAAAGACAAGAGAGGTCGAAATCTAACAAGAATAGCCAAAAATAAGAGTCAGGGCCAAAAACCCTAGCGAGAAAATATGAAGGAAAGGGGGAGTTATTACCACGATGGCGTAGCTCTCGTTGAGGGCTTTCCGGATCTATAATCGGTTGAAGATTTCAAGCACCGGAGCACCATCGGCGGCCACCAGAAGAATTATGGAAGGGTTTTCCCTCTCTTGCTCACGTCGCTCTGGTTTGGGAAGAAGAACAGTAGGTCGGTCTAAAAGAAGGAGGATGGAGAAGTAGAGTATTTATATTTATATATATAATAAATACAATGTAAGAATCTTTACACTTAGAAGGATGAACCGGGGTCGGCTGAACCGATTTTCCGAGATGAAGACATGGATTACTCGAGTATTGTAGAGAGCTTCTCGAGTAAAGAAGAATATTTCCCGAGACAGAAGGCAAGCATTACTCGAGTGCTGAAGAAGGCCTACTCGAGTACAGAAGAAGGATTTCTCGAGTACTAGAAGGCTTCTCGAGAACAGCAAGACAGGACATCTCGAGTACTAGGGAAGGATTACTCGAGTACTGAAGATGGACTTCTCGAGTACTATAATGCTTCTCGAGAACTGAAGGCATCGGTATCTCGAGATCCAAGGAAAATTTCTCGAGAGCTTCTCGAGGAATAAGAGAACTTCTCAAGAAGGAAGGTAAGCACTACTCGAGAATAACTGAGGACTTCTTAAGTACCAGACTGCATCTCCCGAGAACAAGAAGACGTTTCTCGAGAACAACAAGGGATTTCTCGAGAACTCCAGGTCTTCTCGAGAACTGAACAGGGTAAATTCGATAAATTTCAGATTGTCTTTTATTCCGGGATAAAATGTCAACCCTATGAATTAGCAGCGAAGACGACCCTAGAATCCGACGTACCATTCTTGAGACACTATCATTAATAGCTTACCCAAGTAAAGAAAATCCTCACAAGGTTCCAAAACACGTGCTGAGATTCCAAAATGCTCGGAACGCAACAAAATCGGACAAGTCCAAGTTCTCAAAACCTCAACCATTATAACCAGAAAGACATTCCAAGACACTGAAGATTCTGGAGCCTGATGCGTTTTGACGGCGATCTAATATGGAACCAGTGGCATGGAATTAGTGTAGGTGGCTGTCCTCAGTGGTGGAAGGTGGAATCGGGCTGAAAATGGATAGATTCGACCAAGTAGGTGGGGATCCGGGCGAGAGTGGATAGATCTGATGATTTGAGAGTCGATCCGGGCTAGGGAATGAACGAAGAGTGAGGATAAAAGCCGGATCCGGGCTAGAGTCGCCAGACTACCTAGATCCGGGAGTCTTGGGTGCAGGAGGCTGCAAGGGTGGTTCCACGGAGGAGAAGGAAGTGGGGGTTCAGTTTTGGGTTGTAGGTGGTGGAGAGGCTACAATGGGGGCAAGGGGGATGGGAGGCGGCTATAGATGGGCCGTCGGACTGGAGCCGGGGCTGCAAGGGGTGGGTCGGGTGGAGGGAAGCCAGGAGAAGGGGCGGTCGGCTGGTTTGTTGGAGGCAGACTAGGCGGCTGGTGGTGGGGTTGCTGGAACAGCGGAATGGCCGACTGTAGAGGGGTGTGGGGGCGGTGGAAGGAGGTTTTACGGTGGGGAAAAGAGGGCTAGAGATGGGTAGTACCTTGTGGGAAAGATTGAGCCCTTAGGAGTCGTCACCGTGGGGTGATCGCGGGGTTCCAGGATTGAACTCTCCAAAAACTTGCAATCCCTAAAACCATCTCACTACCTATCTATTTATAATAAAAAAGGAACTAGAGCATCCCACCATCGACAACTATGATTTATCGGAGGTGGGGTCACTCAAATACACCAAATAAAAACCAAAAATACAAAAGTAATATATGAATTTGACTCGCAACACGAATCCAGAAACATTCGCAGAGTCGGATCGGCGATTCGATCAAGCCCTGCTGCGCGAATACACGAACGTGGATCCCTCTTTGCGGCAAACCCCTCCTAGTGCATGATCTAATGGATCCCCATCAACACCCCCCCCCCCCCCGACTGAAAAGTCTTGATCTCCGATGAATGGAGACGATCGTACTGAAGTCAAAGTCCAGGGGTGAGTCGATCGAGCTCTGATTGGTTAAGTGGGCGGTGGAGTTAGGCGAATTCGACATCCACTTTTTGCCACACCCCGTCATCAAGTCACAAGTCTTGGCAGATTTTGTTGTTTAAAATACCTTACCGGCAGAGACAGAGAGCGCACAAGTCGATGTCGATCAGCGGTGGACTCTATACGTTGATGGAGCGTCTGGGCTCAAAGGCACAGGAGCAGAATTGCTTCTCGTAAGCCCAGAACTTGTCACTTTGGAATATGGGTTCCGATTGAAGTTCCCTACCACCAACAACGTCGCTGAGTACGCAGTTTTAATTGTAGGACTCGGGCTCGCCATAGACTGTCATGTCAAGGGACTGATAGTCTACTAAGACTCTCAACTCATTGTCTCTCAAGTAGAAGGAGATTACGAAGTGAAAAACGAGCAGCTAGCCCCGTACCTCCAACTTGTAAAGTCCCTCCTGCTCAGGATATAACAAGTTCAGGTCCTTCACATCCCCAGGGAACAGAATTCCTGGGCAGATGCTCTGTCAAAGCTGGCCACATCATCTTCTCAGTATCGGTCAAGGTGGGGCCGAGTAGAAGAGATTGTCTTTCTCAGTGCCCAAGGACCGTGGGATATCGCAGAGGTCGACGAGTTGGAAGAATCTTGGATTAGTCCCCTGGTTACCTACCTGAAGCACCGGCAACTACCAGAAGACCGAATAGAAGCACGACGCTTGAATATGCGGGCAACCACCTTTGTGTTGATCAATGAAGAATTGTGCAAGTGGTCCTTCTCGGGTCCATACCTAAAGTGTTTAGAAGAAAGAGACACTTAGTATACTCTGCGTGAAGTCCATGAAGGGGTGTGATGTGAGCACTTAGGTGGAAAGGCCTTGGCACGAAAAATCTTACGTTGAGGTTTCTACTGGCCCACTATGAAGAAGGAAGAAACTGACTTCGTCCAACAGTGTAAGAGTTGCCAACTGCTTGCCAGCGTCCCACGACAACCTCCCGTCGCCCACTCCACGTTGCAAGGAGCATGGCCATTCGCACTGTGGGGAATAGACCTTCTTGGTCCTCTACCTCAAGCTTAGGGGCAAAGGAAATTCCTCATAATGGTCATCGACTATTTCACTAAGTGGGAGGAAGAAGAGCGACTGGCCAAGATCACCGAGGAGAATGCAAAGCAGTTTGTGTGGAAGAACATCGTTTTTCGTTTTGGAATCCCTACAATCATCATCACCAACAACGATACTCAGTTCACAGGGAGGTCCTTCACAAAGATATGCGAAGATCTGAAGATCGAGTTGCGACATACGGTTGTGTCGCATCCGCAAACCAATGGGCAGATCGAGGTGACCAACTGTACCATCTTAAAAGGGTTGAAGACACGACTTTAAGATGCTGGGGGCAGTGGGTCGATGCACTCCCCAGTGTGTTATGGGCATATCGAACCACCGAGAGAACTCCCACTGGAGAAACGCCATACAATCTCTGCTACGGCGCTGAAGCCATCATCCCGGTCGACATCGGCATCCCAAGCCCCCGAGTTTCCAACTTCAACCTTGAGAAGATTGATGAAGCACTCAGAGACAACTAGGATTTGATCCCTGAAGTCCGCGAGGAGGCAGCCCTCCACGCTGTGGCCTACCAATAACGGGCAGCTCGATACTACAATCGTAAGATGAGACCCCGACTGATCAACGTCCGGGACTTGGTCCTCCGCACCATAGAGGCCGCCGGTAAAGGGACGCAAGGAGACAAGATCTCTCCTACATGGGAAGGTCCCTTCATCGTCACAGCAATGATAAAACCAGGAACGTACAACTACGGACCGCTGAAGGAAAAACTTTTCCCCGCACTTAGAATGCGCAGAACCTGGGCCGATTTTATCAATGATTTCTTGCTTTGTGTTTTCTGAATTGTGTAACGCATTTCCTTTTGAGAAAAAGACTGTATGATATGTGTAAGACGCGGGTCTGATCCCACGCAAGTTATCCTTATTCAAATATTGCATTATGTTGCTGTAAATCTTGTCTATTCAAACAGGGAAGACAACACACTCATAACTCCCTATGGGGGCCTGCCCCCCTCACGGCTAAGCCGCGAGCAACACTCGTGCAAACTAAGCCGCGAGCAACCCTCGCGCAAACTCCTCGTGGGGGCCTGCCCCCCTCACGTCTAAGCCATGAGCAACCCTCGCGCAAAGTCCCCGTGGGGGCCTACCCCCCTCACGGCTAAGCCGCGAGCAACCCTCGTGCAAACTAAGCCGCGAGCAACACTCGTACAAACTAAGCCGCGAGCAACCCTCGTGCAAACTAAGTCGCGAGCAACCCTCGTGCAAACTAAGCCACGAGCAACCCTCGCGCAAACTCCCCGTGGGGGCCTGCCCTCCTCACGGCTAAGCCGCGAGCAACCCTCGCGCAAACTCCCCATGGGGGCCTTCCCCCCTCATGGATAAGCCACGAGAAACCCTCGTGCAAACTCCTTGTGGGGGCCTCCCCCCCCAAGGCGAAACCGCAAGCAACCCTTGTGTAAACTAAGCCGCTAGCAACCCTCGTGCAAACTCCTTGTGGGGGCCTGCCGCCCTCACGGCTAAGCCGCGAGCAACCCTAGTGCAAAATAAGCCGCGAGCAACCCTCACGCAAACTCCCCGTGGGGGCCTGCACCCCCCCCCCCTATGGCAAAGCCGCGGGCAACCCTCGTGCAAACAAAGCTGCAGGATAGAACTACATGAACGAAGTTGCAAATGCTGGAATACTCCATCCATTCGCTCTCCCACAAGACAAACTTACAAAAACATTACTCAAAGGAGGCAAAGCAAAAACAAACAGTTAACTGACATAAAAAATAATGATGTCATATGGGCCAGCGCACAAGAGCGCCCACTACAGCTGCAAAGCAAAGACAACACACGACATAAATGGTTGGAAGAAGAATACAAAAACACATAAATACAAAAACATGAGGCCGCTACTCATCAGTGGCATCAACATCAGAGCGCTCATCCTCAGAAACGTCATCAAAGCTAAAGCCAGAGGTGTCGCATCCTAGGCGTCGGCCGACAAAATGGAAGGACTTCGCCGCTCCACGCCTAAGGGCTAACTCACGGGCATCTTCCACTTGAGGCTCCACCTCCTTGGACCAGATCTCGTCACGCACCTCCTCCGCAATCTGGCTACGGTCCCGCATGTAGTCCAGTGACTGCAAGTACTCCGCAAGTACAGCAGCCTTCAGCTCCGACATACGGCTCTCAGAAGATAGCATCTCCACTTGGGCCCTCGCCGCCCGAAGCCGAGTCTCTAAACTGGTGGTTTCCTCCGGGGAATGCTTTAACATCTGGGTAGTTCTCTCTATCAGTGCCTTCTCTACCTCCAATGTCGCACGTGCATTCTCCAACTCGGACTACAGCCTGGACCCCATCTGGCGGAATCGTGAAACGTCAAGGGCATGCTCCTCCCTCGAGGAGGCAAGTAAGCTCGTCGTCGATCTAAGCTTCTCCTCAAGGGCCAAATACCCATCCTTCAAGCTCACAAAATGGTCGTTCCAAGTAGCGACAGTCTGGTCCTGAGTCTCAAACTGCACAAAGGAAAAATGAAAATTAGCATAACAAGGTAAAACTGAAAATTTCACGCAAATGAGAATACTTACCACACCGTCGTCGGCTGCCACATCTGCAGAGGGAACTCGGAGGGTAGGTGTAACACCCCAAATCCCCAAATTGGGTTCAGGCTGGGCAACACGGCCTTGGACACGGAGGTGTCCCAAGTCGTGTCCTGCTCTGTATTGTTGAGCAGCATGTCGAGTGCTCGACGAAATGCACTCGACGAGTTCTTGAGAGGGAACACAGCCTGCGACACGGGCGTGTCCGAAGCCGTGTATCCTCTGGTTCGACGAACTCCACTCGAGTAAATGTACTCAACGATTCTCGAGTGGGGAACACGGCCTGTGACACGGGCATGACACATGGCTGTGTCCTTCTCTGGATTTGGCCAAGGCATTGAGGCTTGGTGAACACAAGAAGGACACAGGCGTGTCCAAAATAGTGTCAGGTCACACGGCCTGTGACACGGGCGTGTCACGTGGTCGTGTCTTGTTCAGGTTAAGTAAGTTGTGTGGCGCTTAAGGTACACGGCCTGTAACACGTGCACGTGTCGTGTCAGCCCAAAAAAGAGGTTTTTGAGGATGATTTGTGTCCGTTCAATCCCTCCAAACAGGATCTAACGATCCAGGTTTTCCCCTGCTGCTTTAAGGCCAGGATATTAGAGATTAACTCTCATTTAGTCTTGGCCATTCTCTTTCTAAAAGAGCTAGAGGGAAGGGAGAGCAAGAAGGAGGAGGAGAAAGGGATCCGGCCGCCGGTGGAGCTTCCGAGTTCCGAATCGAGATCCGAGAACAGATTTGTAGAGGCAAGGCCACTGCGGTGCTTTCCAACCTGCTAGATTTCCATGGCTCCAAAGAGATCGTCAAGGGTAACGATCTTCCTTCTTGGACATGTGAAGTCCTTTTTGGCATGAGCATGGATTCCTCCCCACCCCCATTAGAGGGTGGATTGCGGAGGAATTTCCCTTGGGTTGATTCTTGGAATCCACAATAGTCTTGCATATAGATCCAAAAATATGTAGTACGGAATAGGCATGTTGTGTGAAGCTCATCTGGACAGGTTGGTCTGGATTGGTGATGTTTCATTTGCACACCGGAGAAGACTCCGTGGTTAAACGTGTAGTTTGTGGAGTCGATGGGTTAGACATGTGAAGGTCAGTAGCATGAAGTACTGGAGTGGTAGTCCAAGAAAATACACTTGTGATGCTTGTATTGTGTGCTATGGTAAGACCAGTTTTCTGGCACTACAACATGTTGTAGGGTTTGGGCGGAGTTGGGTGCAAAAAAAGAGTTTCTGCTGAACCCGCTAAGCGTTTGTGAAGGACGCTAGCATGAACTCCCCTTGTTGATTGTGAAACCAGTCCTTGGTGGACATTGTGGCTATTGTGAAGCCAGTCCTTGGTGGACATTGTGGTTATTTTGAAGCCAGGCCTTGGTGGATATTGTGGTTATTGTGAAGCCAGTCCTTGGTGGACATTGTGGCTATTGTGAAGCTAGTCCTTGGTGGACAGTATGGCTATTGTGAGCTGTGAGCTCGTGAAAAGGCTTCGTGCCGAACAGGAAAGGTGAAACCGACCCGCGTCTTAGATTTGGCCTCGAGTACGTTGGTATTCGTGATGGTAAGGCTACTTAAGCAACGGGGGTGGCTGATACGTACCTGTGTTATGTCCGTCCGACTTGGAGACCTGAAAGTGTGGTCAGTTGGAGCACATAATGAGAGTCTTAGGCTTGCGCGCTGTTAAGACTAAATGCTCAATACCGTTGGGTTTCGGACCGTGAATAGTGGTGTTGGCCCTGGTTTTCCGACGCACCAAGAATGTGCCCTGAGTGCACGGATCGTCAGGTCGCGTGGCTGATGGTTGTGATGTATTGTTTGTGCGTGAGAGCACAGTGTGTGATATATCTGCCTATGAATTGCTCTGCCTGCAGGGAAGGAATATCACTGCCCCGGGAAATGGGTAGAGTCGTTACAAATTGGTCAGCTGAATGCTGACTGTTGCCTTGTTTGCCACTATTTGATGGGATGTCCTTGTGCAGGTGTTGGAGAGTCGAGCGGGACATATAAGGGCTGAAGTCCCCGCTACTACTGCTGCTAGCCCTTGAAGGCTAAGCAAAGAATGTTATGTTTTGTTCATGTGTGGTCGGCATGCACGCCGATGTTTGGAATCCACACTTGTAAAGAGTAACTGTAAGGCAATAAGGCCAAACGATACTGTATTTGTTGTACATTCCTTCGAGAGTTTATATATAAATGTGGTTGTTTATATATATATTGGACATTCATGGGTGGAGTTCAATATTAATGTTAAAAGCTTTCGCTAGAATGTTCTGTGTTAGGATGTGATTATGAATTGGTATTAACTTATAACCTCACTGCTTGTTCTGTGGCATATGGTGTGGGGCCCCGGCCGGACCTTCTATTATATGTTATATGAACTGATGGAGTCGTTACATTTTGGTATCATCTTGTCTCGGTCTTTCCCTTTCGAATTCATGGTCGAATTCTTTTGTGGGGTGCCGAGCACGTGTATGTGTGACCCGCGTTAACACTAATGAACTCTTGAATGTCCACTTAGGAATGTAAATACACTTGTTTGAGGAACATGTGTGTTCGTATATTGTTGTTATTACTTGTGCGAGGTCGCTAATGTGTGTCTTGTTCACCTATAGGTGACTCGTAGTGGTGCTGGGCAGTTGGAGCCCCAGCGTTCTGATGAGAGTACGGTACCAGCTGAGGTGCCTACGCCTCCCTCTTCTGCGAAAAATGTCCGCTTAGTTGCTGAGGCGCTGTTTGCAATGGTTCATGCACAGCCTGGTGGGCAAGCACAGCCGGCAGTGGTGTTAGAACAGGTTGGGGCAAGGCCAGAACCTATTACGGTTTTTGATCCTCGAGTAGCTGAACGACAGCTGAAGCAGTTCATGAGCTTCAATCCTCCTACGTTTATGGGTGTGGGATCCCCTACGCAGGTGGAGGATTGGTTGTCGCACGTCAAGCATATATTGACGGTAATCAGGACGGAGGAAGATCAGAAGGTCACCTTGGCCACCTTCTTATTGGAAGGAGAGGCTCAGCTATGGTGGGACGAGATGGAGTTACACCACTTAGCGGGCAGGTTGTTAACACAAGTCTCGATTGAGGAATTCTCACGACTATTCCTGGCAAAGCACCTACCAGCGGCACAATGCATTGCCATGGAAAATGAGTTCTAACAGCTAACGCAAGGAGAAAGTAGTGTTGATACTTACCTGCATGAGTTCACAAGGCTGAGACGTTATGCGGGCTCTATCTTCGCCGATGAGCAACAGAAAACCTATAGGTTCTACGAAGGATTGCGGGATGAGTTGCGATTCCTGCTCTCGAGTTCGGTAAACCAAGGGTTTCAGGCATTGGTCGATACTGTGTGTGCGCTAGAAAAGATATGAAGCAGGTGCAAAGTAAAAACAACTTGGTGGTGACAAAGCCAGAGTTCAAAGCACCCCGTCCTGGAAAATCGTACTATCAAAAGAAATGGGGCAAGAGGTCCAAGCCTTCTGGGCAAGCTCCTTCAACGGTTTTGTCGGGGGCAACTTCGAGGCCAGAGACTCGTACCTGCTTTACTTGTGGCAAAGTGGGGTATATAGCCCGTGACTGTCGGGCTGGTCTACCAAAGTGTGAAAATAAGATGGGAGTGTCTTATGCTGAGAAGGGAAAGACAGTGGTGGAGTCCTCTGCATCCCAGGCGCAGCCCCGAGTCTATAATCTTGGCCAGCAGGAGGCCATAAAGCAAAGTGACGTCGTCACAGGTACGATTTAAGTTATTGATTGCTTTTCTTATTACATGCTTTGTATGTAGCTTGTGTGTGATGTGTTTGTCACAGGCTTTGTTTTGATTCAGAACATGCTGGCGAGACCACTATTTAATACGGGTGCTTCACATTCATTTCTGTCTAAGGACTTCGTAACTCGAATTGGAGTACCTAGTGAAAGTGATCAGTTGTCTACCTAAATCACCTAGAGGGGGGTGAATAGGTGAGTTGTGCGTCTTTTAGCGGAATAAAAATTTAAGATCTATGCACATAATTATCTACCAAGCAATCACAGATGACAAAAGATTTATAGTGGTTCCCCAACCTTGGGTACATCCACTTTCCTTCACCGATCTAGCAATGCACTAGACTCGGCTACTCCACTATCACGGATTGAAAACCAATCACATGCCTCGGAACAAAGTTCCTACAATTTCGATCCATAAAACGGATCTACACTCTGAAGATAAAACTTTATATAACTTGGAGACAAAAGCTCTTACACTCGGAGAGAATTCTCCTATAAGAATGAAATTGAAAGTATATGAAAATACAAACAGTAAATCTTTCTCAGATATGAAAACAGTCGGCCTGAATCTTCTTCTTTGATCTTTGCGGCTTTATCAGAGAAGTTGAAGAAGAATCTCCACAATAGCTAGATCTGAAACTTCTTGGCTTCACACGATCAGATAGATGATGAAGAATTGAAAGACAATCTCGATCTGTGAATCTTCTTGATCTGAATCTTCTGCAATTAAAAACCCTAGCCGGATATGCGCGATGAAGGTCGGCGACGGCTTTCGTTTTTAGAGAGAGAGAATGAGATTCAGAAAATACTTAGAATAATCTTGACAGAACTTGTTAGGGTTTGTCAGTTTTGACAAGACTTTATATAAGATCTTCCCTAACGGTCATAATTAGTCTTAATGACGTACACGTGGACCAATCACGTCAAGACTCTTTGAAATTTTCGTCAAATATTGACTTAGCGATTTTTCAGAAAATATTGACTGAATTACTCGAGTGAAGGTTTACCTACTCGAGTACTATATAAGATTACTCGAGATGTGGAGTTGAACTACTCGAGTACAAGAAATACTACTCGAGAGGTAGAGGAACTACTCAAGTCAAGGACTTGGAATATTTTCTGGAAGAAAAATCTGGGTTACTTGAGTAGTGAAACTGGACTACTCGAGAGGATACAAACTACTCGAGTATGTAGATATGGCTACTCGACTAATGGACTTAAAAAAATTTTGAGGAATGAAAATCGTGTTTGCTCGAGAATTAAACCTGGGCTACTCGAGTAGTCGATAGACTACTCGAGTACATGAACTTGACTACTCGAGTGAGGTAAAATTACAGGAAATCCAGTCTTCTGTAACTCGAGACAAAAAACTAAATTACTCGAGTACTTATATGACTACTCGAGTAATTTACTTAGAAAACTTTCTGGAGAAGAAATTCTGTTAACTCGAGAATGAGAGAGGATCTACTCGAGTAGTTAACTTAGCTACTCGAGAGCTATAATTTGGCTAATCGAGAGCTAGTTCCTTTACTCGAGTACATATAGTTTTACTCGAGTATTGACTAAGTATTTCACTCGAGTATAAATGTGACTACTCGAGTCAAATACTTAGAAAATTCTCCTCAATAGAATTTTCTCTTCTTTAGTGAATTCAGCAACAAGCCTTTCTCCAATCAGTCCTAGTGCTTGAGTAAGAAGTGTATCCCAATAGAGAGGCTACACATGAGTCAACATCATGGATCACATAATGAAGGATTACATTGTATGGTCCTGTGTTTGATGACCCAATGTAGACTGACATTGGTTTACACTTGGCAATATAATCCGGCAAACACATAACTCAAACAAAACATCAAATACAACTTAATTCATCTTAGTTCAAGGATGACTTCATCAAATCTGGGTTAATGTGGATACAATACCCAATAATCTCCTCATATTTGTAGAAGTTAGAACCCTTTACACTAAGGTGAATTATATAGACATAAACATAGCTGAATATGCAAATAGAGAAAGCAGTGTAAGCAAGCATAAGAACATAATCAAAAAACAAATGATCTAAATTAAGAATTATATAAGTATGAATGTCCAAAACATCATTTCTACAAGAATCAATTCCACACTCACAAAATCCTTTATACTTAAACTTGATGTTGCTGCTTGTCTTTCTTCTCTTGATGTCTTCTTTGGTAGCCGAATGGCTTGGGATAATATTTTGCAGGCCTTGGAGGAGCAGCATGTAACACTCCAAATCCCAGCATTGGGAAAAGTTGGGTGACACGGCCTGGGACACGGGCGTGTCCCAGGGCATGTCCTGCTCGGGTGAGCAGCCGGAGAGAGGTCGACGAAAATTCATTCTAAGGAAAATGAGGGAACACGCCATCTGACACGGGCGTGTCAGAGGCTGTGTCCTCCTCAGGTCTACAAACTTCAGGTCGACGAAATTGAGCTAGGGGCGTGTCTGATGTCGTGTGTGGGCACAAGGCCTGTGGCACGGGCGTATCACAGGTCGTGTCCTTTGCGGGATGTGCCCAAGGAATTTAGGTTGGGTGAACACGGGCACGACACGGGTGTGTCTTAGGGTGCACGACTTGTGACACGGGCGTGTCACTAGACGTGTCCCGATCGGGTTTAGATTGATTTTGTGCAGCCTGTTGTACACGGCAACAGACACGGGAGTGTCTGAAGGCGTGTCAGGTGACACGGCCCGTGACATGGGCGTGCCATAGGGGCGTGTACTGGTCTGGATGAGTCTGTTGTGTGCCGCTTAAGGTACACGGCCTATGACACGGGTGTGTCACAGGCCGTGTCAGGCAATATTTATCCGTTTGTGGCAAAATCATGGCCGTCAATTTCCTCAGCTGGGATCCAATGGCTGAGGTTCCTCCCTGCTTCCTTAAGGTCGAGACTTGAGAAGGAAATCCTCATTTATTTTGGCCTTCATCTTTCTACAAGCCTTGAGAAAGAAAGAGAGGAAGAAGGAGGAGGAGGAAGACGAGCCGGCCGCCGGTGGAGCTATAGAGTTCCGGTTAGAGAATCGAGGCCAGCGTTGTGGAGGCGAAGCCGTTGCGGTGTTATTCAGCCGACTAGGAATCCATGGCTCCGAAGAATTTTTCAAGGGTAATGACCTTTCTTCCTAGACATGTGAAGACTTCCTTTTTGGTATGTGCATATGATTCCCCCACCAGAGGGTGGTTTGTTGTGGGAGTCCCCTGGGTTGATTCATGGAATCCCCAATAATTTGGCATATAGATCCGGAAATGCAGTACGGAATAGGCATGCTGTGTGAAGCCCATCCAGATAGGTTGGTCTGGATTGGTGATGTTACATATACGCACCGGAGAAGACTCCGTAATTGAAACGTGTAGTTTAAGGAGTCGACGGGTTAGACCTGCAAAGGGCAGTAGCAGGAAGTACTGGAGTGGTAGTCCAGGAAGATACTCGTATAATGCTTGTGTTGTTGGGTTGTACCTGTGAAGGACAGTAGTAGGAAGTACTGGCATGGTAAGCCAAGAAAATACCCTTGATGCTTGGAATGCTTGGTGGGTTGTGCCTATGAAGGGGAGTAGCAGGAAGTACTGGCTTGGTAGTCCAGGAAAATACCCTGAAGTGGATGTTATGATGTACGGTTAAGCCTAGGGATGGAAATTGAGTTCTGTCGCTAACACGAGGCGTGGCTCCTAGGTAACCGATGAATGTGAAGCCAGTTCCGTGAGAATGAGTTGGTTATGTGTGAACTGATGAGCTCACCTAAAGGAAACAGGTAAGGTGAAACCGACCCGCGCCTTTTATATAGTCGCGAGTACGCTGTACTCGGTGATGGTAAGGCGACTTGAGTAACGGGGGGTGGATGATCCGACCTGCGCTATGTCCGTTTGACGTGAGACCTGAAGGTGCGGTCTATTGGAGCGCATAACAAGAGTCTTAGGCATGCACGCCATGACACAATGGGGGCTACGGGCCAATCCCGGGTCATTAAGACTAAAGTCTCCGGCTGCACGCCATGGAGCAAAATGCTTAACTTTACCATTGGGTTGCGACCCTGATACGGTGGTGGGACCCTGGTTGGCCGGTACACCAAGAATGTGCCCTGAGTACACGGATCGTCGGGCAGCGTGGCTGATGGTAGTGATGGAATGTATGTGCGTGAGAGTACATTGTATGAATATCTCTATATATCTGCCTGTGAAATGCTATGCCTACAGGGAAGGAATACCACTGCCCCAGGAAAGGGGCAGGGTCATTATAAAATTGGTCAGCTGAATGTTGAACATTGCCTTGTTTGTCACCGTTGGGTGGGCTATCCCTGTGCAGGTGCTGGAGAAGCAAGCGGGACACATAAAGGCTGAAGTTCATGCTGCTGTTGCGGCTGCTGTCGCTGGCCCTTGAAGGCTAAGCTTAAATGTTGTGTGATGTTGATATGTGGCCGGCCTGCGCGCCAATGTTTAGAGCCACTGTTGTAAATAGACCTGTAAGGCCATAAGACCAACTGATTTTTATTTGGTGAACATTCCTGTTATATATAAATGTGGACCTTTTTATTGTGGACGTTCATGTTTAGAGTTCAACCTCGTGTTATAAGCTTCCGTTAGAATGATTTTGTGTTAGGATGCGCAACTCTGGTATCATTCCGTGACTTTGCCGCCTGTTTTGTGGTATATGATGTGGGGCCCCGGCCAAACCTTCTAGTATATACTATATTAACGGATGGAGTCGTTACATTTTTGATATCAGCTGTCCCGGTCTTTCCCTTTCGAATTCGTGGTCAAATTCTTTTATGGGGTGGCGAGCACGTGTCTGTGCGAACCATGTTAACACTAATGAACTCGTGAATGTCCACTTTAGGAATGCAAATACATGTGTTTGAGGAACCTGCGCGTTCCTATCTTGTTGTTTTTGCTTGTGTACGGTCACTAATGTATGTGTCTTGTTCACCTATAGGTGACCCGGAGTGGTGTTGGGCAATCGAAGCCCCAGCGTTCTGATGAAAGTACGACACCAGTTGAGGTGTCAACACCTCAGCCTTCTGTGAAAACTGTGTGATTAGTTGCTGAGGCATTGTTTGTCATGATTCAAGCACAGCCGATTGGGCAGGCGTAGCCGGCCTTGAGGCCCGAACAAGTTGTGGCGAGGGCAGAACCTGTTGAGGCTGTGGAACCTCGAGTAGCTACAAGGCAGTTAAAGCAGTTCATGAGCTTTAACCCGCCTACATTTGCGAGTGGGATCCCCTACGCAGGTGGAGGACTGGTTGTCGCGTGTCAAGCGGATAATGATGGCGATTTGGACGGCAGATGATCAGGTCACCTTAGCCACCTTCTTACTGGAAGGAGAGGCACGTTTATGGTGGGATGAGATGGAACTACACCACTTAGCGGGGTGGCCGTTAACACAAGTGACGATTGAGGAATTCTCCCAACTCTTCCTGGCAAAGCACCTCCCAGCAGCACAACATTTTGCCATGGAGAACGAATTCCAAAGGTTGACGCAAGGAGAGGGCAGTGTTGAAACGTACCTGCATGAGTTCACGAGATTGGGACGCTATGCGGGTTCAATCTTCGCTGATGAGCAGAGGAAGACTAACAGGTTCTACGAAGGATTGAGGGATAAATTGTAGTTCCTGCTCTCTAGTTCCGTGAACCAAGGCTTTTAGGCATTGGTTGACACTGCGTGCGCGCTGGAAAAGGACGTGAAGAGGGTGCAAGGGAAGAGAGTCTTGACTGTGACACATCCGGAGTTCAAAGTACCCCGACCTGGGAAATCATACTATAAAAAGAGATGGGGCAAGAGGTACAAGTCGGCTGGACAAGCTCATTCTACGGTTGCATCAGGAGCCACGTCGTGGGCCACTTCGAGGCCGGAGACTCGTACATGCTTTACTTGTGGATAGGTGGGGTATATAGCCCGTGATTGTCGGGTGGTTCCTCCAAAGGGAGAAAAGAAGGCGGGAGCGTCCTATGTGGAGAAAGGAAAGGCAGTGGTGGAGTCCTCTGCCTCCCTGGCGCAGCCCCGAGTCTACAATCTTGGCCTGCAGGAGGCCATTAAGTAGAGTGATGTCGTCACAAGTACGAGTTAAGTTATTGCATTGTTTTGCTTAATGCATGTTTTGTTTATTGTGTGCTTTGGATGTGGCTTGTTTGTGACACGATTGCCACATACTTTGTGATGATTCGGAACACGCTGGCGTGAGCACTGTTTGATACGGCTGCTTCGCATTCTTTTCTATCTAAAGACTTCATAGCGCGGCTTGGGATACCTAGTCGTGTGAAGACAGATAGCGTCAGGGTAGTGTTGCCGAATGGTTGTTTGATGCTCGCGGATTGGGCTTATGATGTGGCGGTGAAAATAGGAAGTCGGGATTTCTGTTTGACTGCATTTGTATTGCCGATATCGGAATTCGACGTGATCTTTGGTATGGATTGGCTCGCGGAGCTGCATGCCTTGATTGATTGCAATGCCAAAGATATCACGTTGGGCCAGAATACCGAGCAGGAGACGAAGTTCGTGGGCATGCGAGGAGTGGGCGGGATGTTGATGTCTGCACTCCAAGTCGTCAAGGCTGTTCGGAAGGGCGCGGAGTGCTACTTCACGCTGATTCAGATTATTGAGCCCAAGGCTAGTGTGAGCGATGTTCCGGTTGTATCGGAATTTGCAGATGTGTTTCCCAAGGAGCTCCCTGGGCTACCACCTCAGCGAGAGATTGACTTCACGAATGAGTTGGTGCCAGGTGCGAAACCTGTGGCCCGCTCGCCATATCGCATCGCGCCAAAGGAAATGGCGGAGTTGAAAGTCCAACTATAAGAGTTACTGGAGCAGGGTTATATACGCTCAAGCATGTCACCTTGGAGTGCGCCTGTTCTATTTGTGAAAAATAAAGACGGTGGTTTGCGGTTATGTATTGACTACCGTGAACTGAATAAGCTAACCGAGAAGAACAAGTATCCGATTCCACAGATTGATGAGTTGTTCGATCAGCTGGTGGGATCAACCGTCTACTCCAAGTTGGATTTGAAGTCTGATTATTACCAGTTGAGAATTCGGGAAGGTGACATTCCCAAGACCACATTTGGGACACATTACGGGCATTATGAGTTCACGGTAATGCCGTTTGGGCTGTGCAATGCACCATCAGTGTTTATGGACCTGATGCACCGAACGTTCCGAGAGTACCGGTACTTGTTCGTGATTGTATTCATTGATTATATCCTGGTGTACTCGAAATCTGAAGCCGATCACAAAAACCACTTGCGGTTGGTGTTGCAAACGTTGAGGAAGAATATGCTCTATGTCAAGTTCTCGAAGTGCGAGTTTTGGCTATCGTCAGTTGCTTTTCTGGGCCATGTGGTCAGTGGAGAGGGCATAATAGTGGATCCGGCAAAGATAAGGGCCATACAGGAGTGGCCGGTGTTGTCTTCGGTGGCCGAAGTCAGGAGCTTCCTTGGACTGGCGGGCTACTATAGACAGTTTGTGGAAAATTTCGCTGCGGGATCGCTTTGC